>JAKIJQ010000271.1:0-168921 GCA_023373905.1 Rhizoglyphus robini | reverse complement strand
AAGGAGAATCAAACACAGTGAGAGAGAAACACGTTTCGACACGTTTTCGACAGAAACACGAAACACAGGAAAAAATGTCAGGGTAGAAATAGTGTCGCTTTTGTTGTAATAGATTTCCCAAAAGGTTTCATAAACTCGATTTTTGCTGATATTGAACAAAAAGGACAAACAAACCCTGAAACAACTCAATGGCCCAACAGTCTGACAAAAGAAGACACACGCTCAAAACAGCCGAACAATTTATTTCGATCATGACTCATGAACTACGGCTCAACTGCAAGTGACACATCAAAACGATTGCACTCGGTGTGAAGTTCAAAGTGAATGAGTGAATTAGTGAGAAAAGAGCAAATGGAATAGTGCACACTGTGAACAAAATAAACAGACAGAAAAACAGATCATGACTATGAGTTGAGGGTAAGTGCCATGACATTTGTCTCCATATGAAAGTGGAGAGTGCATGCAGAAAATGGATCCAAAAATAGTCTGAAACGAAAATAGATGAAAACATGAATCATAAGCTCGAGGACTCGACGACCATAGAAATGCTGTTCGGCAAAGGAAAGTTGTCTTGTATACCAGCTCATGCAATTTCTACGAATGTGGCAAATCATCTCAATTTGGTTGAGCATTACAGATCTTTTTAATAAACGATAAATCATGAAAAAAATATAATTGAAAGCGAAAAGTAAAAAAGTGAAAACCAAAAATCATTTTTTGATTTTGGCAACGCGGGATATTGTCAATGCCAAATGACGTAATACTAGTACATGTACATTAATGTAAATGTGCAATCATGATTGTCTCCATAGTAACATTGATCATATCACATCCTGTGTTATTGTTGCACTCGTGTGTCGTCATTTCTCACTTTTGTGTGCTTTGAAGTGAATGCTGACTTTGGTGACTAAATAAAACAACAATTTGTGAATAATGTCTTCAACTGTCGAACCACAATCTCAATCACCACAACAAAACATCAACATTGCTACGTTCACATGGAAACTTTACAATTACTCCACCTTTCGCCTCATCTACGAATATTCAAGCAAATTCTCATCAGAAAAAGATCCAAACATTAAGTTTTATCTCAAATTTTATCCAAAAAATGTAATCCGAGGACTGGAGAATTATTCAATGATTTATTTAAAAGGAATATGCCTTTTGATGGTGTGGATGTTGAGGTGAAGTATCGATTGTCGATTCTGGATCAATTTGAGAGGAAGTGTTTGACTAAAGGTAAAGCGATTAGGATAATTTTAAATGGAGATTTCAATGAATATGATTTACAGAATTGCACGCATCATTTCTCACGGCCAACGAGACCGAACCAATGTACACAGGACTGTACATCATCAATCGAGACTATTTGCTCGATGCAGCGAATCTGTTGACCTATCAAGATACATTGACTATTTACTGTGAGGTGGAAATTGTTGACAGCAACAAGAAAGCGGAAACAAACGAAAATTTCGACAAAATCTCCCAAGATTTCAGTCATCTACTCGAAAATGGTGCCAATCAGTTCAGTGATGTCACCTTTGTTGTGAACAGTCGAGAATTTGCTCTCCACAAGAATATTCTTTCGTGTAGATGTCCAGTTTTTGGTGTAATGTTGAGTGGTGACTATAAAGAGAGGGCAGAGAGTCGATTTGAGATTGCTGACATGGAGGTGAACGTGTTTGAGCAGATGATTCGATACATCTACACGGGCAAGGTGACCGAACAGGGTTTGGAGTTGTATGCAGAGGATTTGTTTGTGGCTGCTGACAAGTACCAATTGGATCTGTTACAAAACATTGCAGCCGACAAATTGAGCAAAAGTCTGAGCATTGAATCGGTGTCCCGAATTTTACTGTTAGCAGACATGCACAATGCCACTCAACTCAAAGGTGACTGTCTCCAGTACATCACCAAACATTCGGATCAGGTGATCGTGACCGAAGGATGGAAACGACTGGTCGAAATTAGACTCGATTTGATGGTGCACTTGTACAGACAAATTGCTAATGACAAATAAATTGTATATCGAAAAGTTGAATAATTAGATTTATTTATCACATTTTGCGTTTCTTGTCGTTCATTTTGAGTACTTTGCACAGAACGAACCAAAAGGTTAATGATTTGTCAAAATGGAATTGGCATCGTTATACAATTATGATTAATCATTTTTATTGTATACAAAAATTAATATTATATATAATAAACTTATTTGAGCAAAATAAGTTTTCAAAAAAACAAATTTAATTAAAAATTTAAAAAATAAAGATTTTTTTAGTGGAACTAAAAATAATGAATACTTTTATCGATTTTCACCGTAAAATTTACATTTACCAGAATATAGAATTTGAAATTCCTATCCAGAATTAAGGATTTTACATTTTAAAAAATGTCTCTTCTTTTGAAATTTAAAAATTCTAATATGCCAATCAGATATGCAATCCATCCTTTAAATATTTCTCAGCTTATAGCAAACAATAAATTGATCAAATTGTGTTGCACGAAATAAATATTACATGACATAATGCATTTTTCCGTTTTAAGAAAACAGTTGCAGTGATGTGTGTGCAATAATTTAATAATAATATGAGTTCATTAATGCATTTTGATTTGCTTGTTGATAAATGTTGCTTCTCCAAGGGGTAAGAAATAAAACGTTTGTTGAATTAATAAGTTGCTGTGCGTTTCCCTGGAGTGCATTGAGCTGTATCTCAATGTGGAGATTATGCATCTTGTGCGTTAAAGTTATATTTAGTATATAAAGAACCAATATTGTTGGTTTTGAATGTACATTGTACAATGTACATGCTTCACAACATGAAATCGTTTACCGTTTTGGTCTTTTTGGTCACCTTGTCAATCGGCTTAGCTGATCATGAAATGCGAATTTGGAACAACTGTCCCTTCACAATTTGGCCTGGTTTGTTGAACAATCCCAACAAAGCACTGCCAGAGAGTGGAGGTTTCTCTCTCGAGAAGTATCACACCAAGACTTTCAGCGTTCCAGATAGTTGGGCTGGTCGAATTTGGGCTCGTACCAACTGTAACAGTGGGGGCACTTGTGAGACTGGTGATTGTGGTATGTCTTTTTGTTGGTGTTGGATTTGATTTAGTAATTTACAAAATTTTGTTAACTTCAGGAAACAAGATTGAATGTCGTGGCGCAGGTGGACGACCCCCAGCATCCCTAGCTGAATTCACCATGGACGGTCACGGTGATCAAGACTATTACGATGTGTCCCTTGTGGATGGTTACAATCTGCCCATCTCCATCTTCCCAATTGATGGAACGTATCGCCGTGTGGGCAGCAGTCACTACGACTGCAACACAGCTGGCTGCAAGGCAGACATCAACGCTCACTGTCCGACTGAACTTGCCATCAAGAACAGTGCTGGCTGGACTGTGGCGTGCAAGTCTGCCTGTGAGGCATTCAACACTGACGACTATTGCTGCCGTGGTGCACACAATCGACCTGAAACGTGTCGATCCCGTGACTGGAAGGTCAACTATCCAGCCATCTTCAAGCAGTCCTGTCCCGATGCGTACAGCTATGCCTACGATGACACCAGCAGTACCTTCACCTGTCACGGACAGCCTAAGACTGGCTATGTCATCAAGTTTTGTCCGTGAAAATCGAATAACTAAATCGATTAAACGACTACAAATTTAAAGTTGATTTACGATTAACATTTTTAGTTACCCTTTTGCTCATTCTTTCAGGCGGCCGTCTGATAAATAAATTGATTATTCAAAAGTTCACAAATTCTTCAGTATAAAAAGTGCAAAATAAGTATTTTTAAAACATACAAATTAAGAATTTTGATTCATGAAAGATAGTGAAACTGTTTCTTCTTTTTCGGACAATCATTTTGATTGGTTGATTCATTAATTTTATTTTTGAAATTTTCTATTACGAGATTAGTAAATTTCGTACTATGTTATGATTCACCATAAATCACGCCACTACATGTGACATAATGTTTGTTTGTTTAAGATTCGCCCATTTTAGTGTCATCTAGAATAGAGTCACGTTTTTTCATGATCAAAATAGCAAAACACCCCTCCGATGAGAACAATGCCTAAATCAAAGTGAATCGATGTGTGGTTGCACTTGAACCTCTGGTCTTAACAATAGAAGGAGTTTTACTCTATCAAAAGTATCAAATCTTGATTATGATATTGAGCTATGACAAATTCCGTTATATATAAATGTTTTGATACCGTTGAGCGAGAAGTTTGTGTTCTCTGCTCAACCATAACTACGTTGGATTGAAACAAAAATTCACAATTTGTTCTCAAATTCTCTAAAGAATGAGACAACTATGGAAGCATGCACCAAGTTTGGTGCAATTTTGTGCTTTAATTTTGTTTGTTCTACCTTTGAAAACAAATTCATCTGACCCAACGGCTACTCCATCTAATCTAATAAGTAAAATTGACATATTTTAACAAAATATTTGTCTGACTATCTTTATATTTAGATCATTTGGAATGTTTATTCGTGAGCAAAAGTTGTAGTTGGGAAAATGTTGACAGTTGGAGCTGGGTGATGCCTTCGTACAGTGCAATTAAGCTCGATTCTCCCGCAGCTTATGGTAAATATTGTTATTATTTGTTTTTCAACATTTTTTCAATTTCTCCATACTCAGCTTCATCTTCGTCTTCATCATCATCCTACTCTTTACAAACGAACTTTTCAGCCGCTTCCAGTCAATCCTTCATGACATCTCCCCAATTCACAGTTGGAGGCAATGTTGCCTGTCTCTCATTTGGTTACTATTTCATGATCAATTCAAATCGAAATAGTACAAATTCACTGAGTCTCACACTGATTGACATTGGTCGAAGTAGTCAAAGCAGAATTTGGTCAGCAAATGCAGGCATTGTGATGGACCAATGGTCAGTGGCTCAAGTTCAGATTGAACAAACAGGAACTTACAAGGTAAATCACTTATAAGGTTGTTCTTTAATAATGATTCATTTTGTTTTCAACAGATAAAATTATTTGCTACTGGACAGGAAGGCTTTATTGCAGTGAACAATTTCCTATTGCGCAATCGACAATGTCCAACTCGTGTTTGTGACTTTGAGTCGGGCAACTGTGGCTGGACAGTGGATGGAAGCAATCCTGGCTTCACTGTGACTCTATCGGCTGGCACTGGTGGAAAGTTGAAAAGCGATCACACATCTCGATCAGCATTCGGTCACGTGGTCTATCTCGACACAAAAGAAGCAAACTTTAAAGGATCGATTGCAAGTTTTCAAAGTCCGCTTATGACATCTCTACAAGCACAATGCTTCTCTTTTTGGTTAATGCAAAATGGAGTTGGATTGGACCTGAATTTGTATCAATATCACATCAACACCAAACAATATGATTTGATATGGCACAACCGGAATCGAACACATCTCCCCGATGATGAGTGGATTAGAGTGCAAAATAGCCTTCAAATTACAGATCAAGTGAAACTTATTTTTGAAGCTAAATGGATAAAGGGTGAGCTGATTGAACATAAATATAGACAATTTGTTTATTTTAGTTTAAACTTTCAGGCGCCACAAGTTCGGTTCAATTGGACGACATTGGCTTGACGCCCTTCAGCTGTGATCCTCCAATCAGTTGTACGTTTGAGCAAGGTTTCTGTGGCTGGAAGGAAGAGACCACAAAAAGTAAGTTACTGTGGACAATTGGCCATGGTCGTGTGTGGGATCCAACCAAACTGGCCGACCAAGCAAGCATTGCTGCATTCGATGTGCTCTACACTGACTTCACCACAATCACACGTGATTCAGCGAGCATGGAATTGTTGAGTGAGATGGTGGAGGTGCCTGCCCAGGGAGGTGCTTGTATTGGGTTCAGATATAGAGTGAATTCTTTCTCTCCCAGCACGGATGTCTTCCAATTGGTACAAATCGATGCTAATGGTAGGTGACAGGTTTCATACAAATGAATTAAGTCTTGAACTTTTGTTGCTTGTTTGACAGCAACCCGAACTGTTGTGTGGACTTTCAATGATACGAAACTGTTGAATTACTGGCAAACTGTGTCTGTCTACCTTTCCAATGAGCCAACCAACAGTTTGCCCTATCGACTGTCACTGTATGCAAAATCGTCAAATCCGAGCACTTACCTAGCGGTGAGATCATTTCAATATGACACAAATACAGAGAAATGTGGGCATGCTGAGAAGACCACAGTGCCACCAACTAGCACAGCTTTACCAACCTTGAGTCCAACCCAGAGTCTCGCATGCACTTTTGAGCAAAACAATTTGTGCAATTGGAGATCATCGGGTGGATGGTTCAAAGTTGGCAGTCCAATCAGTTCTTCAATTTCGAGAATGTATTTCCCTGCCCGGGACCATACGACCGACTCTCAGTATGGTCACATGGCATTCGCATATTCCTATTCCTACAACCATGACAAGCTTCAAGCACCCAATCCATTTGGTCTTCAACAAATGTGTTTCGAATTCTATTACTACTTCTTTTCCACTGATCAATCAGATTTTAAGCTCAAATTGACTTCCGAGAGAGAATCGATGGTAATTTTTAGAGTGTATGCTGCTAACGAAATCAAATGGAAAAGGGTCGCATTGACTATAAGTCCAAAATTAAATTACACAGATTTTATTTTTGATTCTGTTTTTAGACAAGGTAAGTTAAGTATAAATCTAACTCTAAACGGCCAACTGGGCTTGCTCCATTAGGCATTTTGGCAATTGACGATATCAACGTTCGTCTTGGAGCATGTTCTAATTCTGGAGATGCAAACTGTGATTTCGAACAAAACACCACTTGTATGTTTGAACCAGTTTTCAATTCTTTCGCAATATGGAAAGTGTTCGAAGCAAATTCTTTGCACATTCCTGACCACACCACCCACAGCAGTGATGGACATTACTATGGAATGCAATTGACAATGACTCCCAATGGCACCGAGAAGCAAACATTTGTGACACAATCAAAACGAATCGATAGCACCAAAGTTCGTTGTTTGACATTTTCTTACCTGTTGGCAAGTGTGCATCCAAGCACGGTTTTGTTCTATGAGATCGAACAAAGTGGTCAGCAGATTGTGAAGAGATGGAAAACTGCTGGAAATACACTTGCAATGTGGTTTACGCACAGGACTGCCTTGCCGGCCCTAGCCCAAATTGACATTCGAATAGGCATTGAAACGGTGGGCGAAGTTGATGGAAAAGTGCTGGTGGACGATATTCAACTCGATTCGGCCAAATGTGATTATCCACACAACTGTGATTTCGAGGTGATTAGTTGATTCAGTGAACTTTTGTGTAATAATTTTGATTTTAATTTAGACTGGTGATATGTGCACTTTAGAAACTGTTCTCGTTAGCTCAAAAAATCTTCATAGTTCTGCAATGAAATATTTGGTCAATTTGGCCATTTCAGCTTCGCTCACCACCAAATATTTGACAGATTATGTCGATCAAGTTTGGTTTGTCTATTCGCCCGAACAATCACACCAAGCCACCAGCAAATTTATTGGATACGACAATACATTGGGCAAAAGCTGGGGAAAGTATCTTCTTTTGACTGGCAAGGAAAGAGGACGTGCCATTGTGATCACCGAAAGGTACTCACTTGCTGAACTTGGTGGCGATGGTGTTCCCGTTTGTTTGAGTATTGCACTTTTCAAGCCAACCACTCAAAGTGTGCTCGAAATCTACCAGGGCGAATCGTTCAATGAATCTTTTGGCATGAAACTGTGGGACTTTCGACGAGTGACCACAAGTTGGGAGACATTCGAAATTGTGGCCACACCTCAAAAGAACAATTCGGTGGACATATTCTTCTACATTGTAAGTGTCAATGTAAGCAATCTGTGTGCTATGATAGAATTCAATTTAGATTGGCACTCTTCAAGACTCTGCCGCCTACATAGCCCTGGACGATATTATGATTAAACCCAACAAGTGTGACAATCCATCAAACTCGCCACAAACATCAGCTCTGACAACACCAGATCCATTGAAAAGTGCTTTCTTCGAGTGCTCATCTGTCACAAAGAAGACAATATCAATTGCAAAGACTTGTGACTGGGTCAATGACTGTCCAGGAGGAGAAGATGAACAGTACTGTGGCTCGTGTGATTTTGATGATTTCCAAATGTGTCGATACTCGATTCAAAGTGGTGAGTTCGCTGTGGATTATATACGAACTAATACTAATGCGCATATGTTTCAATATTTATTTGGAAGAACTTGGCAGTGGCTATTCCTTTAAATTCAATGATGACACCACAGTTGGACCAAGCAAAAGTTATTATGGTGGTGCATTCTTTATGTTGGCAAGTGGAACTACGGGAACATCGACATTGATTTCTCCGATCATTCATCAAAGTTATGCTGGTTAGTTCAACATTGACTTATAATTATTTCATTTATGCATTCAATATAGGTTGTAAACTTCAATTTTACTACTATTACTTCTCAAATGAAACTACAAACAATCTCACTAGTTCGGATCTCACTGTCTCGATTGAATTCACTGACCTGAGCAGAAGAAGAATCATTTGGCAGAGCACAGCAGAGAAAATTGAGAAATCACGCTGGAGACAAGTGCGTTTGCATCTGGGACGAATTAGGCATCCATTTAGAGTGATCTTCAGTGCCACCAACAGTGACCAGACACCTGAAAAGTATCATGCGATTGGCGATATTACAAAAGAATATTGTGGTCCAAAGGAGCTCAGTGGCACTTGTTACCAAAGTGATTTCAAATGTGACAACCGAGTGTGTGTTGATCCAATTTTAATGTGCAATTTGGTTGACAATTGTGGCGATGGGTCAGACGAACGGGACTGTGACACCAACCTAATCACCAGTTTCGAGGATGGCCGTGGTCGATGGGGCGAGAACATATTGAAAGGATGGACAATGGCGAGTGCCAACATCTTTACCAATCTGAGACTTGGCCCCACATACGACCACACTACAGGCTTTGAATCGGGTTCGTTCCTCTACACCAATGCTCGCTATTTTGGTTCAAACCGAACAGTAATATCCGAAATAGATAGTCCGCCTTTTATACTCAATTATAGATGCTCAATCAGTTATAATGTGTATCAGAATTATGGTCAAAGCACAGTATCGACGATTCTGCAAAATTTGAATACAGGCAAGAAATATTTACTGGACCATAATAAATATTATGATGATGATGCCAACTGGAACTGGTACAGTCACCAGTTTACTGATTACAAAGTTGATGTGTATCGAGTGATAATAACGGCTTCGATGAATGCAACAAGTGGCAGCTTTGTCGACCCCTACATTGCCATCGATGACATCGTTTTCAGCTACGAATGCTTCCCTACAAATGGCTCATTTGTGGTGTCTCCCACTTCAGTGACAGACCTCTGTCCAACTATATCATGCCTCAACTCGAATGGAACCAAAGTTTGCCTTCGATCTCAGCAATTCTGTGACTTTGTAGTTGACTGTGCAGATGGAACTGACGAAAAGCACTGTGGGGATTGCAAATTTGATAACGAACTGTGCGGCTGGAACCCAATTCAGAGAACAACAAATTGGTTTCTAATTCAGCCTGCATCGAATTCGCCTACTTTTTTACCTAAACAAGATGCTGATGGGAATGGCACTGGTGGATATATTACGGTTCGTGATAATGGATATTATTCACAAAATTGTGAGTATTATCATTGTGTAAAATTGTGTAATAATTGACTTTTTCTTAGATTACGCAGACATAAAAAGTCCTCAAATCAATAGCCAAACAGCTTCAACTTGTCAGATACAATTTGCGTTAAAATCTTCCAACGGTGCAAGTCTTAATGTGAAGATAATAACCATCGATGATGAAGTCCAGATATTCAGTATTGAAACGACTAGTTCATGGCAAACGTTTCGAACCGAAATTGGCACACAGAAGGCTGGCTTCGCTATTCGATTCGAGGGCAGGTCCACTAACAAAAGTAGATTATTCCATGATATAGCACTTGATAATGTTCAACTGATTGACTGTAATTCGTACATTGCACATCCAAAGGCGAATTCAACCAACAGTTCTAGTGCCAATGTGAATTGTGACTTTGAACACGATTTGTGTGAATGGCGTATTACTGGAATTGATCAGCGAAGTAACTGGATGAGAATCAGTAATCCAACCATCGAACCGGGAAACGATCACACCAGTCTCACTAAACGACTCTCTACCCAATTTGGCACCTGGCTGACAACGCAAGCCAAATTAGGTGCTGAAACGGATTATTTGGTCACAATCAACCCACTGAAAGCAGGCGACACTTATTGTCTCTCATTTTGGTATTACTTCTTGGGCATTGATCTCGACTCGTACATGGCACTGTTTGCGTCAAAGTCAGCCAATGCCTCGGCCAGTCCCAAAGCAGACGCCAACAATCGACAACTTTGGACCACAAACATGCCTGAGAGTAGAAATTGGATTCAACAATATGTGCAAATCGATGCACAGGAAAATGACTTTCATTTGATGTTTGTGGCAAACGTGGACACTGCTACGGTGGTTGGACTCGATGACATTGAGATGCTGAAGGGAAATTGCAATGTGACCAACATTGAGTTTTGTGATTTCGAAGTGAACAATTGCGATTGGAAGGTGCAAACAAACGGATGGAAACGCAATACAAACCAATCCAAATACATCGACCACACCACGGGCACTGTCAATGGTCACTTTTTGGAGGATACAGCTCAAGGCAAAACAGTGAGCATCAACAAGTCCATGTCCACAATGCCAATCTTTCACATCGATAACTCTGAGCGAAAACCATTCTGCATGCAATTCTACTATTACATGAGCACTGAATTAGTGGACAACAGAATGCAAGATAACGCATCAATGTTGACAATTAAAGTGATTAATCCTTACGGGGCTGACATCACTCAAAATGTGACCATCTTGGACACTTTCAACGATGGTCTTTTAAATATCTGGACACTGTTTCGCTTGACATTTGAATCTGAAAATGATGCGATGATAAAAATTCAAGGCCTCAACATGCATCCAACGAGTAGACTTTTGGTAGATGATATTCGGTTCAATCAAAGATTTTGCCAAACTCAAGGAAGCTGTGATTTTGAATCTGGTAAGTGATGTCTTGTTGTTGGGGTTGTTTGGCTTATGATTAAACATATTTCGGTAGACATGTGTGGTTGGAGTAACGGTCAGACTTCATCGAGTGGAAAGCATGTTCTGTGGATGAGAATTCAGCCCAACTCACGATTCATTCAGGGCCACCTGCTCAAGTACGACCACACGACCATGAACTCGAACGGCAACTATCTCATACTGCCACTTGCAATGGCGGCCAATGCCAACTCTGTGCTCAAAAGTCCGCTCATACGCAAAAACACTCGCAACACAATTTGCTTGAGCATGTGGTACTTTGCACAGGCGAGACACTCGAACACATCTGTGGTGGCACTGACTGTTCGTCTGGGAGGTAACACTGCAATGGACACAATTCGCCACTCAGTTTCACAATCTGCCATCTGCATTCGTAATCGAAATCGAAGTGAACCACATTCAACGTGACATTCAAAGTGATGTTGGACTTGATGACATTCGAATGGACGAGTGTGGTGACAGGGTCGTGCAAACCACGACTACCCAAATTCCACCAAACGAGAAAACTTTGAACTGCAACTTTGACAATGCAGAGTGCAATTGGAGTTATGATCAAAACTCATGGAAAGTTGGAACATTTTTGGATCGTAAGTAAATTTTGTTGCAATTTGTTAACTAATTTCTCATATTTTTGTACTGAAGAGAAAAATATTTACGCACCCAAAATGGACCACACTCTTCAAACCACCAATGGCAAGTACATGATGTTCCAGCAACAAGGGACAAGTGGCCAGAACTCTGAAACAGTCCCAGTCTACAAAATAGTGTCCACAAAGAATGTGACCTACGACAAGGACCACTGCATCACTTTGTGGTACTATGAAGACAGTGAAGTGCCCTTCAGTCTCGATGTCTACATTGTTCTGCCAACTTTTGTTGTGCCTGTTAGTCGATTCTCGTCTGCAATTGAAAACCAAAAACGATGGAATTTGTTGAAGGCAGACATTGACTACATCAGTGGTTATGATGTTGAAAGTATAGTTTGGATGTTTTGTTGAAATTCTTAATTAATATCTTTAATCTTTATTTTAGCAATTCAAGTGCAAATTCGTTTTTCAACTAGTTCGAAGCAAAAGTTTCTCATCTTTGCACTAGATGACATTGTGGTGAAGCCAGGCAAGTGTCAACACAAGCACGACTATGTCTACACTTTCACGAGTGGACTTGAGGATTTGGAGTTGGAGTACATTCAGCCAATACAGGACGCAATTGGACTGGTCTACTTGCCTTCTTCTAGTCCCAATCATTCACTCTCCATAGCTCCACCAGTAGATCATACAACCAACACTCAGAATGGAAAATATTTTCTATTTATGAATCAAAAGACATTTGCGCCCACAACTTACATTGACACTCTCGCAATTTTGGATTTGCCCCGAGACGACCCAAAGAGCTCAAGTTGTCTTCGACTTGCATATCAAATTTCGGGTAATGTCACCCTCAAAGTGTTTGTCGCACCCATAAATGCAAACACTTTTTATTACTACACGAAAAATGCTGATATTTTGTGGAAACCAAAATTGTTAGTATTTTGCTTTTTAAATTGTGTATCTAATATTTTTGACTCTTTTAGTGACAAAACTTCTTGGACAATCATGGAGATCAACAAGCGAGTTCAGTATGAGCACAAAGTTGTGTTCTACATGGAGAAAGGACATGAGGACAAGACTTCATACCTGGCACTGGACGACATTACCGTACTGAGTCATCAGTGTCAGAACTTGATCAATTGTGACTTTGAGGATGGTCGAGTTTGTTCATATTCTCCAATTGGAAATGACAACAAAACTGAGGTTCAGTACAATTTCGCTCTATTTCAAGGTTTGTTTTGGAATAAATTTGAGCGAATTTAAATGAGACAAACATTATTTTCAGCTCCGACACAAGACCCTAACTGGCCAGGACCCAGATATGATCATACAACCAAGAACTATGGCAGTGGATATCTGTATCTCACTGCATATCGATCAACAAACTTTGAAAAGTTGATTTCGAAGGTTATTTCTGCTCCTCGAACAGTTGATCCCACCAAGATGTATTTTCTTAATTTGTGGACTCGAATCACTACGACTGATCTTTTTTTGAGTTTACATTTGATTCGATTTGGCACATACTGGACAGACAGTAACCGAACACTAACATTGACGACTATGACCAATTTGACTCAACCTGATTGGACATTACTTGCACTGACATTGGATCAAAGCACACTTGTGGACACTTATGAGGTACAACTTCTCATCGAGGGAACAATTGAGGCTAACTCTACAGGACTGATTGCTATTGATGATATTCTGCTAATGGAAGACAGTCAATGTCAATCAGATGGTTTGCTTTGTGAGAATGGAGTGAAACTAACGAGAGAGAAGATTTGTGACTTTGTCAAGGACTGTCCGAGTGGACTGGACGAGCTTAACTGTGGCAATTGTGACTTTGAGTCGGGCACATGTGGCTGGATGAACATGACAACATTCGACCAAAAGTGGTTGCTCACCAATGCTAATGAATCCCGAAATGCGAATGCATTACCAACTTTGGATGGAAATGCCAATCTAAATGGTCACTATCTGTTGATGAGTAAGCCCGACTGGGGTGTGGGCAGCAATGCCGAAACTGCACTCAACTACCAAACTCCGAGCATGTACCTGAAGAATGCCTTCAAAAGTTGTGTGATGCAATTTGACTATTTCATTCGAACCACAAACTATTTCACTCTTCAAGTTCGCATTGGTAGAGATCGTGTTGATTGGGCCACAATTTACACCATCACCCAACAATCCACAGGATGGCACAAGGCACATGTTCACATTGGCCATCGATACAGTCAATTCATGGTTGACATTGTTGGTCATGCAGATTCAAGTTTGAGCTCAATCATGGCAATTGACAATATTCAATTTGCCAACTGTTCTATGCCGAAGTCACTCGATCCCAATCAAAAATGTGCAAACAAGGACGAGTTCAAGTGCAAGAACAGCAGATTTTGTGTGAACAAAGATGACATTTGTGATTATGTCAACGATTGTGGTGATGGAAGTGACGAATTGGCTTGTACGAATTGGGCACTTGGATGCAACTTTGAAAATTCCTTGTCAAGTTGTGAAATTCAAACTAATGTTTTGACCAATCAAAACAAACCTAATGCTGAATGGAAACTCAAAATGGGTCGACAAAATAGAGATCTTTTTGAACCGACTGTCGATAATACAAGGTAAATGCTTTATGATGTTTTATTTAAATTCAAATCAATTTATTTATACTCACAAATAGACACGATGGTTATGGTCAGTACTTAGTGCTGGAACCTGTCGGAACATTTGACCAACAGAGTGCTGGAACTACAGACTTTTACACTCACATGTTGACTTCCAAAAGCGAACAAAACTGTCGAATGCGTTTCTTCTACTTCATTAACGGTGAACTTGTAAATGGCACCAAAAGTAGCATTGAAATTTACGTTAAATATGCAAAAAATGTTCAACCAGAACTTGAACCAATCTCTCGAGTTTCAATTTTGGATTTGGATTTACAGCAGCAACGTTGGAACAAAGTGGTCACTCAATTCCAATCGGCAGCAGAGCCGTTTCAGTTTGTGTTCCGCGGTCATATTGGTTCTACAAATTTGTCTCGAATTGCAGTTGACGACATCAGTTTCGATCAGAATTGTGTTTCATCTTCGGTTGTTGGTCAATCGCCCACCACAAAGCCAACAACACAACCACCAATGGACAATACTTCTCGAGTGACAGATCCAACCACCCTCATACCACCAACAATCACTCGAGAGAAGAACGACGACAAAAGTCCAAAAGGAAAGATTGTAGCAGCAATTTTGGTTCCACTATTTCTTGTGTTTGTCGCTGTGGGAGCATTTTTCGGTTATCGAAAGTATCAGGAATCGCAGAGAAGTGATCGCAACATTATAATGTCAATGAAGGATATTAAAAATGATCAATAATGTTCACAGATTTGATTAAAATTTATTAAGTTGTCCATTAAAAGTATGTCGAATGTATGACGTGATGCCACTGATATGCTAATTGAATGTCTTTGTAATGTGTCACACTTTGCATAACTGATATCATCTGACTCTCAATTGGTGTCGACCTCCATGGGGAATGGTTCTCTCTATATTCATGTTTCAACATGGGCATGCCGCATGACCACACAATTTCTTATACCCAGTCTTATTCCCCGAACTCTTACGTGAGATATACCTGCGGTCTCTAATTACCACAGTCAATACCTTACAAGTATGACTGTTGGAATGCATTTGTTTCTCAATCCAAATAAATTGAGAGTTAACTCTGTCATTGATTGATGTTCGCATACACAAATCTCAACTTTCGAGTTTCGAATTCGATTTTCTCTGTATTTTCTGGTTTTAGTTTTCTATTTGACTATCATTTTGTGTCTGACTGTTGTCTCTTTAATACGTTCGCCTTCCACCCTCGAGTATGACTTCACTTATTACTGTCTTGGGACAGTTCGGTTCGTTGATTCTGATCGTCTGGCTTCTTGGAACTAACGGAGCCTTGGCCCAGACGCCTCAAGCCGTAAGTCAACCTAACCCTTTACCGTTACTTAACCTTTTCACCCCCACCCGTTTAGTTATGTGAACGTATTCACCAGAGTCCACAAAACCTTACCCTTCAGGCAGTGTCACCTCTGAGCGACAAACTGTATCTCGTACTGTGGGACATTCTCTACACGGTTCCCTTCACCGATGAGACTGTGGACTCGGTGCGTGGCACTCTGACCCTCGGTGGTGTAGACCCTGGAACCGAATGGACCCAAGTCCCGTGGCTCAAGTCGGTGGTCGAGAGTACAGGCACACAACCAGTACTGGTGGGACTGAACATTTGGGTCGAACCCAACGGAACTGCTGATCCAAGCCAAGACCATTCTATTCACGTTCTTTTTCGAATTCCACCATCCGACGTTGAGCAAGTGGCCTGGATCAATCGGAAAGGTCAACGGAAAGCTCCCTGGGGCGTGCTGACCGACGGATCAGTTCAAGGACCAAAGGATTACAAGTTTGTCGAGTCTGCGTCCTGCAAACCTCTACTCGTGATGATGGGACCAAGCGATTCAACCGAAACCGAAATGTTTCTGAGCTATTCTGAAAATCAGAGAATTCAAATCAGTGCTACGGACCAGAGTTGTCCAGACAAGGACACAACCCGACCGGTCCTGACCTGGCGCCCAGTGTTTGGTTTTATCCACTCGAGTGTGGTTCACCTGTGGGACACTCAAAATAGCCGAGTCATTCTGTTTGACTACATCGAGGATTCCAAGATGCCCATGACTGTCCCGATTCGTTTTGTGCCATTTGTGGAGTATTTCGTGTGTAAAGCTGCTGATCAGGACAGTAACCTCCTTTGGATTATTGTGCTGGTCATTCTGATTGTTGGTGCGGCTGCCGCTGCTGGTTTCTATTGGTTCAAGTATCGTCACTCTAAAATAGCCAAGAATGGGTCTAAGGTCAAAGTGGCACCAGTCCACAAGTCGGGAACTGACAAGAGTCAAGCACCGAGTACTACGAGTAGTATTAGACCCAGCTCAAGCAAAACCAGCAGTACCAAAACCCCCTTTAAAATGGAGACCTTTACCGATCCTGGAACAAGCACCACCACCACCAAGGGCAAATCCCTTCAAGTGAGCAGTATGCTAAATGCGACTGGTGAGATGTGCCAGTCCACAGCCCCTGGCCTCAATCCCTTCCAAGCGTTTATGGTTTCGTCAAACGTGGAAGGACTTGGTTCTGTAGCTCCAAAAGCTTCAAAAGTGCCCAGCAAGATTCAAGATGGCGCCAAGTCTCGAATCTCAAGCAGCAGCAGCAGCAGCAGCACTTCGTCTACTGGGTTCAAAAAGCAAAACCCCACTGGGTCTCTATAATGATTGACAAGTTTTGAGAACTTATTCTATTAAAAGGAATTCTTATTTCGTAAATAAACGATTTAAATTTAAAAATTAACGTCATTTAGTGGAATTTTACTTTTAAGTTGAGCAAACTTTTCTACTTTGGAATTCGATTTCTGTACTTTTCTAGTTTTGTATTTCTATTTGACTATCATTTTGTGCTTGCTGTTGTCTGGTTAGCACGTTCGCCACCACCTCCCTTTCTTGTATGGCTCAACTTATCCTGGGACGTTTAGGTTCACTGGTTCTTGTCACCTTGCTGTTTAGAACCTTGGCACGGAGTGATGCCAACACGATTCAGAAGGTAAGTTTCCTATTTTAGTTAAGTTTGGTTTATCTTATTTAACCTTTTCTTCCACTTGCTTTTAGTTATGCGAACGTATGCGCAAGGACCCAAAGAACGTAAACCTACAGGCACTGTCTCCTCTGGGTGACCAAATGCATCTAATCGCCTGGGACATTCTCCACACTGTGCCCTTTACGAGCGAGACGATAGACTCGACTCTTGGTAGAATGCTGCTCAAGGGAACCGATCCTGGAACCAAATGGACTCAAGTCCCGTGGCTCAAAACACTGGCTGGTGGTGTCAAGACTCCTGACCCTGTTCTGATACAGTTGACTGTATGGCCCGATTTTATCGAGAGTCCACCAACCTCAAAGACCCAGCAAATCAGTCTACTTTACAGAGCCCAGGATTCGAATGTCCTGTTCCACAATTGGCTGTATCCGGCACATGAGCATGAACAACTTTCCCCCGAGCCGTACGGGTTAATCCACACTGGCAACAGACATTCTGGACCAGTTTTCGAGTTCCGAAACTTATCCGACTTCAAAATCGGAATTGGGATGATTGCCGATGTGAATGTGCATGTGCTCCCAGACATATCCGCGGACAACAAGACTCTGGTCTTTCGAACCAACATTCAAGAAAAAGACCTGGTGCACCATCCACTGGTGACCAAGTTGCCCATTTTTGGATTCATTCACTCGAAAGTGGTGCATCTGTGGGACCTAGCGAGTGGTCAAGTGATTCTGTTTGACTATGTCCCACATTTGGACAAGAAAACCAAATCTGGCGAGTACAAGAGTGTGCCCCTTCGACTGGTTCCCTTCGAGGAGTATCTGGTTTGCAGTTCTGATGAATCAAGCGTTCCAAATGGGTCAGTCTCCAATCCTTCAATGCTAAACGAATCCACAATCCAACAAGAAAATCTTGTCTCTGCTGCTAGTCCTGGCGGATCTGACGATTCTGCTTTCTCTTGGATCTGGATTCTATTACTCGTAGTGTTGACCATCCTTGGTGCCTCTGGCTTCTGGTTCTACAAATTCCGTAAATCCAAAAGAACCAAGAAAACCAAGAATATATCCAAAAGCACACCCATTTCCAGCTCTCGGAGTAAAATTTCACCAGTTGGCAGCACCAGTTCAAGACCAAAGTCTACTATTTCTACTTCACCAGCCAGCAGCTCAGGACTGAAGCCATCACGTTCAAAGAATCCAGAAGCGGTTCCAAAGACTCCAAGCAAGAGTGACGTTTCTGGTCCTTCCAAATCGAGCACTCCTAAAAGTAAACTCTCTGCAGCACCATCTAGTGAAGCCAAGGACACGCGTAGTACTACAGTTCCAAAGTCTTCAAGTAAAATTCAAGATTCTTCTATTGGTGCCCTCAAAGCTGAATCAACCCCTAAAAGCACAATCTCTGCGGCATCATCCAACAAGGAATCTAATGGAGTGGCAGGCAAACCTAAAGTCTCCAGCAAGATTCAAGCCAGCCTAAGTGATCTTTCTCTGGGACCCAAATCTTCCACCCTCAAGAGTATGCTCTCGTCTGAGCAGTAAAATGGACCAAAACAGTGAAACCTAGGAATTAAAATGCTTTTCATGTGTCTTTGTTATCAAATTGTTGATATTAAATATTTTTATTCTCAAATCTGATTCGCTATTTTTATTTTCAAATAGAATTGAGAGACTCAAATGCGAAATAAGTTAAATTTAATATAAAGATTGTTACAAATCACGACAAGAATATCTATTTCTTGTTCGACTTGGAACCGCGCTTCTTGCTGAAACTTTTGTCGCTGGCCTTCTTGGACGAATGTTGCTGTCCGGTGGGATTTCGTTTGCTTCGTTTGCTATTTTTGCTGTTGTGGCTGGTCTTTGAAGGGGAGCCATGTTTCGTATGCTTTTGCTTCAGTTTACGAGAGCTAGCTCCTTTTGGGGTAGAATGAATTTGTTCGTTTTCCGTTGTGGCGAGCTGAATATTGTCCCTTGCTGCTGTTGCCACCAGCATGACGAGTCGATCGCTTGCCGGTGCCTTTGCTGGTCATTCTGGTCTTATTGCTCGAACCTTTAGGAGTGCCTTTGACATTGGCAGGTGATGGTGATTTCACCCAACAGAAATAGAAAACCACAAAGGCCACAATGGCGATGACCAGAATCAGAAGGCCGACAACAAGGCCAATGACCAACGAGTGAGCAGGTGGTTCTCCCACATTGACAAAGTCAGTCTTGGCTATATTGTCCACCTTGACCGTCTTGTTGGCATTAGACCTTTCCATGGCTGACTTTGGGAAAACGTGCATGTTGGAGCTCGAGTCGAAGAGCACAACTCGGTCTCCATCCACAAAGCCACCCTGCATGTCCCAGTCCAGTGGAGTGGTGCACTTGTCAGTTTGGGTCAGAATTTGTTCATCGGCGGTCTTGCACAGATAGACGCCACCATCGTCTTCGCTCCAATTAGCCTCAGGCAGACTGTTCGAGCCCTTGAAGATTGTCTTGGAAATATGGAAATTATCAGAGTCCGAAGTAGGATCGCCAAGCTGTTCCAACGATGGTGGTCTGGTTGTGTCTCGAAAGTAACCGCCAGCTTTAATTTCTCTGTAGTAGGCAGTCAGTGGTTCACTGCTGGATAACCAAGTTTCGGCCGAATTCACACTTCGCTTGTTCGTCACCACTTTGTCTCCTGGGGCGAGGTCGATTACGTAAGAATAGGTTTGACCGTTCTTATCGATCGCCACCAGATATCCGTGTTGCTCATCGGAGATGATAAAGTAGTGCACAAGTACAGGGTCTCTTTTGTGTTTGCACCACTCGTAAAGAGTTGGCCATTTGTCCTTGAAGAGTGTTCCATTGTGCAGGTAGAACTTGTCACCCGTGAAGGAGTTTGCGGACATGTCGAACACGTAATAGTCGTCCTCTGGCACATGAAACACGTATTGTCGCTTGATGCGACTCTGTCTGACCAGACTGGACTTGACCACATTGCCAACCATGACCACCAATCGAGACTTGACCATGCCCATCACGAGGAAGTTTCTTTTGCCATCCTTTAGGTCTTGAGCGACATTCTAAAGGTAGAGATTTAGAAGATTGTGCCACATCACCTAACTGGAGAGACTTACCGTATCGGTGTCGTTGAGCATCGAGATGGCCGAAATCAAGTGCAACAGAAACAAACTTGTCCACATGAGAAAGCGGTGACTTGACACAAATCGAAATTGACCTACGGAGATCATGACAATGCTCAAAACTTGCCAAAAAGAAAAACACTTTTCATGTCAATTTGGAATTGTCTTATATGCCAAAACAGACTTGTGAACATTCGATTTTGAATTTGTTTGATTTGCATTTTGAGTTGTTGTCCGAACAACGTTCTTATTGTATCCGCTAAAATGACTCATTGATAACGTTACAACACATTTCTATGGTAACAATCGTCGATCGATTAAACAAAGGTCACATTTAGGTAATTAATGGGAGTATAGATTGGCACTCATAAAAGAATAAATGTCTCTCAATTTAAAACTTAATTATTATTTTTGGAAAAATTTGTGTTATGAAACAAAATCATGAAGCAAACTATTTTGATTGTTTTTCTCCTATTTGGAGTGAGTTGTTTGGCAAATGATCTCAAATGCAAATTTGGTACCCTTCCATCCCACAACGATTGTTATCCTCTGTACTGTCAAATAAACGCGAAATGTCAACTCTACTTTGGATCAAACTCAACCTGTGACACTAAATCGAATGAATGCACTTGTGATGATCTACATCTACTTGACCCAGTG
Source organism: Rhizoglyphus robini (assembly GCA_023373905.1). Classification (NCBI taxonomy): domain Eukaryota; kingdom Metazoa; phylum Arthropoda; class Arachnida; order Sarcoptiformes; family Acaridae; genus Rhizoglyphus; species Rhizoglyphus robini. Next base: position 147,777 of record JAKIJQ010000271.1, on the reverse strand, counting down.
ACGCAGACATGTTCACTCGAGAACAATTCGTATTTCCCAGTCTGTTCATCTGATCTCGACTGTCGAGTGCACAACTCCGAATGCATTCAAGGCAAATGTCAATGCAAGTTTCAGTACACACGATCGGCAAAGTACTGCACTCAACTGTACTGTAATTCTGATGAGCAGTGTAATGCAAAGTTTGGTGACAATATTTTCTGTTTGTACAATGACAAATGTGAATGTGCCGGTTCGTACTACTTCAATTCTAACTTGCAGAAATGTGTTACCGACAAACGATACCTCAATGCAATTTGTTCCAGCAATTCTGAATGTGGTCAAAATGCTGTTTGTGTCAACTCGCGATGTCAATGTCATGTTGGCTATATTCCAAGGCCTCAAAGCTCGTCCGATTGTGAAACATTCGTTTGCAAATCAAATTTGGATTGTGCAAACAAGTTCAATCATACCAAATGTGGTTCAAATGGTTGTTCATGCGACAGCGATGCAGGTTTCCATCTTAATGATCCTAACCAAAATTGCGTTCAAATGATTGGCGGAACTTGTCGGACCCATGAAGACTGTGGCTCAGGTACACTTTGCATACAAAGTCAGTGCAAATGTCCTTTTGGCAGTGCTCAATCGAACCAAATGGATTGTCAAAAAGTGAACTGTTTGACTGGTTCCGACTGTACCCCAACCAGTGGAGTCATTACAGTGATTGACGACAAAGTGAAGTGTTTCTTTGGCACCTGTGAGTGCAAGGATGGTTACCAAATCGATGCTCAATCGCAAACTTGTGTGTCAACCATCAATTACATTGCAATCGTGGGTGTTGCAGCCTTTGTGACAGTCGTTCTGGTCATCGCTGGTGTGGCTTTTGTTACTTATCGAAGAACATCACAGCCAACTAAAGCACTACCAAAGTGAATTGTCCAAAGTTTATCACAGTAAATGTAACCATTTTGAACTACTTAAAGGAAGATAAACAAATTAAAAATGTAAATTTAGATTGGGAATTATGAAATGAGTATGCAATCATCATTCAATGGTAATCTCAATTGATTTGCATTGAGCAACAAATGCATTCCAATGACTAATAGTGCAAATTGAGTTCAAGTTTGAATAAAAACAAATTGTTGAATATATTTTGAATTTGAATTTAAAATTTCCAATAAATAAAGGCAAGTTAAATGTCATTTTATTGTTCGAATGTTATTTACAAAACAAATCAACAAGGAAAATATTGGCAGTAACATGGCTGTAGAGACGTAAACCAATTTGACATTATTTTTATTGAAAATGCTCTCACTTGTTTGTAATTTCTTTGTGTTCAAACTCTGCTCAATGCTCGACTTGATCAAACGATAAAGATCTAAATGATTTGATTGAGCCTGACGATTATTTACGGTGGTTTTGTCTGATAAATTAATGTCACGAATATTTGTCGAGAGCGAATTGGTGATGAGAAGAACATTTTTCAAGTTTGCATCTTTGAAATTGTATGAAATTGTTGGTTTATTTGAAGATTTGGATAACATATTTACTTTTTGTTTGAGTTTGTGAAGATTTTTGTGTAAAATTGTGTCAATTAATCTTGCGTTTATATGTAAAATTGTATTGTAGTTTTTATCGAGAATAAAGTCGGTTAATTTTTGTTTTGGAGAAAAGTTTTTTTCTTGGTTTAAATTTTCATCGTTTGAATCTTCCTTAAGATCTCCAGGAACAATTTCGTCTGAATTTTCTAAATTGATTTCAAAAATTTGAATTACTTTAGCATTTACACAACTTTTGGATTCGATTTTCTGGTTATTAGATTCTTGATTCGAAAGAAATTTCAATAATCGTGCATAATTTTGAAAACTAATTTCCAGTTGTTTTCCATTCTGACCTTTAGGATGGTCATAAAGTTGAAAGCAGTCCTTAGGAATGATGATCTCACAACAAATGGTCAAATTGTCTTGCGGGAGAAGCTTTTCAGCATGATTCAACAAATATGGTCGATAGATGTAAAACCCGAAACCATATTCAGCGTCTGAATGTACAACATTTTCTAAACAAATAGTTTTGCAACAATTTTGACTCGAATCGAGCACTGAAAATTGATACATGATTGGAATGTACAGACATTTGAGATTTGATTCGAGAAATTTTGGATACAAAAATAACGAAATGTACTGCTTCTGTGTGCTATTGCTTTTGGGGGTATAAACGAATTTTGAATTGCGTTTTCGGATAGGAATTCAATGAAATTGGTTCTGATTCGATGTAGTGACCATTTCTGGTTGCTTCACCACAAAGATGACTGAAATTTTCAATTGTCCATTGATGAGTGAGAGAAATTGTTTCGAGTTTAGCGTTGAAATGACTTTTGATTATGTTTTGGATTGATTTTGAAGTTGGAGTTTCTGTTTGCGGAAGGTTTGTGGTTTCTGTTATGATTCCCTGAAGATAAATATAAGGAGATTAGAAAAGTTTTAAGAATTTAGATACATTGAGAAATTATAAACGTCTACTTCACAATAAATAATCAAAGTATCATTTGGCAAAAGACCATTCGTTTCATCCAACAAGGCAGCTTGCTTGATGAATTTGGTAAAACAAACTTCTATGTAAATCTTTGACTTGATTTCTGTAAATTTTCATTTTACAAAAATCATCAAACCCATCAAAATATTACCGTATTTTTCCGAATATACCCCGCGGGTTATACACAAAAATTTTTTTTTCGTGGTGTGCTGCGGGTTATATTCGGGTGCGGACTATACATGGAAATATATTTTTATGGGACAACATATTCATATATTAGATTTATTATCGTCAAATCTAAGCAATATTTGTATGTTATTGGTAATTTTCAGGCATTTTTAAAAAAGTGCGGGTAATACACGGATGCGGGTTATATACGGAACTATTTACCAAAGTGAATTTTTCTGCGGGTTATACACGGCTGCGGGCAATACATGGATGCGGGCTATATTCGGAAAAATACGGTACTTACTTTTAATAAAAAGTTTATCCTGCTTCTGATTGATGATCCAAAACTTACAATTGACCAGTAACAATTCCTCAGCTGAAGTTGATGTTAACTTTAGCGTTACATAATCTGTCGATTTGTCTTCATCCTCTGAATCACTGATACCGTTTGGATAGAGTTCCAAATGAAGTTGATTTTCACTGTTTTCAAAGATTGGGGTCGATTTGATGTATGGATTGTGTGAATAAGCGTTGACTTGGTTGGCGTAAAAATGTGAGAAATTATCAATTGTCCACTCGTGAGCGAAATAATGTTTAAGTTCGGACATTTTAAAAAATGAATTTAAATCCAAATAAATTTAAATCAAATGAGGTAAAAAACAGGCATGCACAGCACTCAATATTGCCAATACGAATGAATGCACATTATAATATAATACATAGAGTTAATATCAAATCGTCATCAGTAATACACTTTGCACCGAAAACCTGGGTGAGATAATCAAAGCAAAACAATGTGCTTTGGTAATGAGTCATGTCAATACAACAGTGAGTGCAGTGCTGTCATGTGTTTTGTACGTATTGTGACAATCCGTGCATGATAAGACAATGCCTACTGTACTGTTTTGTCATGACTCATTGCGTTACATCACTGATGTATGAATCATAAATCAAAGCAGTCAATTAAAAGAGATTTGACAACAACAACAAGATATGCTAAAGTAGATAACGCGGTTTACTTTGATGCAAAAGGCAAGAAGCAAGAACAATAAAAACTCAGTAACAAGTGCAAAGCAATATAAATTTTATTTGCACTTTAAATCACTTTGTTTGATCACCATAAATGATCCGCAGTTTCAAAGTTTCATCACCGAAGCTTGACTAGACACTTTAGTAGTGCTTCGACCGCCATTCTTGAGACTACTTTTCGCACCAATCTTGCCAATGTTTGCAACTTTTGCACTGTTGCTGTTGGTCTTCTTGTTAGTTGCGACTTTGATGCCGCTGATGACTTTGCTTTCAACAATCGATTTGCTATTGTAAAATATATTGGTCAATGCTGCATCATCGATCGACTTGTCCTTTGACGTGGCACTTTTCTTGCAGAACACACAATACGTGTAGATTACTATTGCCAGCACAAACAGACCAATTGTGACTCCAATTAGACACTTGAGAAAGGTTCGATTGGGAGCTTCGGTGGTGGTGATGTTGGCCTTGACGGTGGCCTCAGCGGGCAAGCCAACCTGTAGAAATTGTTCGTATGGAATGCGAGCCAAATAAAGCTTTGGTCCTACTTTGTTGATCTCGAAAGTGATCACCATTTGGGAACACATCGAGAAGAGTCGATCTCCCACCGTGAATGCACCATAAGTGTAATGCTTCATGACCCAATTAATTTCATCCATACACGAGTCATCATCGATGCGAACCAACACATAATCAGGATCATCTTGCGCAGCTTGGCACACATGAGCACGTGGTCCCTTTTGCTTGATCTTCAGTGGCGAAGTTCCGTTGACTTGTTTGGGCATCACTCCCTCAGCTCCATAGAAGATCATCTTTTCGTAGTCATGATCAAGCAATTGGTAAAAAGTGAGCGACTCGTCCGAGGAGTAGATTTCCAATGGGAAGACATTCACGCCATCCCAGTGGATCAACTCATCGGTGTCAATGTTGTACGCAAATGCAGTGTTGCTTTCACCAGTCTTGTTGTACAACGAATGATAACTAAACACAACATACGAATGTAGATCGTCCTGGACCATGATTACACTGTTGAATTCAATGCTGAACATGGTCACATTCAAACTATGAAGCTTCTCGTACAGTTTAGGCCATTTTGCACTGAGCAGCACTGCACCAAAAATCAGCAGTTTTGAATCCGTTCCATTTGGATCGATTGTGAGTGCATTCTTGGGCAAGTCGTACACATAGTAATCGGAGTAGAGATTGTCGGGCTTGTCATCATCATAGTCGAGTGCGCTGATGAGCAGAATGAGTCGTTGATGCACAATGCCAATGCCTTCGATGTGACGCATGTCGGTGGTGAGGTCTTGAAGGAGTTGCTGTGGTGGGTAGATCAAAAAGTCAGAAATATAACAAAACTCAATGAAAACATACCTGATCGATACCATCCTTCGTAAAGTCAGAACAAAAGACACCGCGATCGATGATGATGCAACTCATAAAGTAGAAAGCAAAGATTGTGCACGTAAAAAGAAATCGAATTCGAAGTAGTGCAAACATATTTTCAGAAAGCAAATTGCAAGTCAAAATGACAAAGTCAAAGCTACATAATAGTGCTTTTGTCATGAAAAATGTTCTTTTTCATTTTGGAATTTCCAAAATTCCAAAGTTACCGCATATTGTTACATTTTTTTACAAGTTGACCTTGAAAATTGTTAAATACAGGAGTGAGTTGAATTCTTCAGTCCGGATCATCTTCATCTCAGTCTAAAGGACTACGAACAGTGGTACAAGGCGATGGAGCCCATTTTTGCAAAGTTGATTGTTTGAATTTTGTTATTTTATTGTTTTAAGTAAAAGTTTGTTTTTAGTTAACAAGACAGTTTAGACAAAGAAATATATTACACAAATATAACCAAACTGATCAATGAAACTGTGAGCGAACATGATTCCTGATGAATTCATTGATCAGTAGATTGGCGCCAATGTAGAATACGATGAACTGAAAGAATGACTTGTACGTCACTGTCCCAAGTGGTCCAGCGGAAACAGCAAATTTCCTGTCCGAATGTAGCTGCTCATAGAATCGATCCAATTTGAGTTTCAACTTGATGTTTTCTAAATGCAATTTTGACTGAATCGCACCCAAACACATTCCCGACCTGTGAATGCTCTTGCTTAACTTCACAATGAACGAAATGGTACTGAATGCATTCATGAATTGAAACAGAACGTTAATCAACAAAAGGAGTATCGATGCCGTGTTGAGCTGAGTGTTGAGTATGACTGAGTTCATCTGATAAATGTTGCTGCACGTGTTGGTGCACACAAACACAAAATACACCTTCGAGCCCAACTTTTGGTTGTAACACGTGAAAAGGTACAAAAGATTGCAATGTTCCGAGAGGTAGAATTTGATTGCTCTGGGTCTTGGTTTCGACTTGGCTTGTTTGGACAAATGTTTAGCCAAACAATTGAATTGACCAGAAAGTGAGGTGCAACAAATAGCCCAACTGGCGATCAGGTAAATGGTCAAAGAAGTACAACAGAACAGGTAAAAGTACACGGAGATGGTCGAGTCAACGATTGCAATGCAAATGTTGAACCAATGACGGCCACTGAAGATAATTTGTCTGATAACGTTCACGTACATGATGCTCAAGGCAACGCTAAAAGTGAGTAGAACAATAAATCGAATCACAATTTCCCCAACCAGTAGAACCACAATTCGTGCCTGCAAGCGTACAACCAAATTTGGCATAGCCCAAAGTCGATAGTCCAAGTTGATTTGTTTGCAATTCCAAACATTCTTCAACACTTGCAACATTGCACGAAACTGTTTCATTGGTTTACGTTTAAATTTAGCCAAATTGAACTCACTCCAACGTGTTGGATTATGCGCCCAGAATTGTCGCCAATTTTTCACCATTAAACAGTTCCAACTGTTCAGTACAAACAAGTTTGGTTTATAAAACAGAATGATATGGCCAAATATGTTGGCAAAGTTGAGTACAATGCTATTGAGCAGCACTAGAGTGTCAATGCTTTCATATTCGCTAATAAATGCACAAAATGTCAAATCATAATCGTAGAATTGAGATTTGTCCAGTAGAATCACAAACAGAAAGCGTAAAGACTCACAAATGGAGAGCAACAAAAATGACCAAAACCAAATTCTGTATCCAAGAGTGCGATGTGAACAAGCTGAATTTTGATAATCCAATTGGTCGAGAAAGCTTTTGAAGAAGAAATTTCGGTTTAAGAACATTTTGAGTTTTTGTTGTTGTTGCTTTAAAAAGTTTGAATGAAGTTTAAAATGAGTTGCCTTTTTGGATACAACAAATTTACTATTTGCTGAAGTTGTGAAATTGTGTGTTTTCGAAAACAAAGTCATTTGTCAATTGTTTTTTTTATCCTCGCCTTATTAATCCCGCTCGTAATGGCGGGGTCGGCGTGTCACGGGATACGACGGGGGTCTGACGCTGGCGGACCAACCGACCTGTCGCGGGGTGTGCCGCAGCGCGTGTGACCGACGCCTTGCGTCAATCCAGTCATCTTTGTTGGGGGAAACCGGGGGTCCCGGGGAAACCCAACACACTCGGGCTCCGACTGGTAGAAACTCACTTGCGTCAACTGACATGTCGAACAAGCAGTGGTGAGTAGTGGGTTGGGTAAGCAACACCACAGTCCCGAGGTCCTCGGCGGGTAATGGACGTGCCGAAGCACCGATGAATGGCTCTATCATCGTCGAGCTCAGTAGACCAGTCAAACTAAATTCAAAAGAAATCGAAAGTAGACAGTGGCCACACTGGGACTATATATGTCAATTGTTGTAAAGTGAAATTGTTTTGACATATTCTTACGGAAGTGCTCGTAATCGATCAATGAAATAACAAAATACAATTAAACAACAAAATAATCTCAATCCAAACTTTCTTAAACAAAAATATATTTATATTTTGAATTTGCATCAAACAAGCATTGGTGGAGAATCATCACTACGAAGCATGTCAAAATGTCAGCTGGCCTCATCTTCAATTGCCCAAAGACAATCGCTCGATGTACATCTATTTGTCGTGGCAGAACATTACATTCGAATTAAACGAACAGCTCGAGGAGCTTCGCATGGGCATGGAAGGAATCCCGGATCCTATGGCCATGGTCCTCTACTGCTTGCACGACAACTCCTGGATCGAAGATTCGCACCATCAATGCTACAATGTGACCGAACCTAAAAAAGGCGTAACGTACTCGTCCCAGGATCGAAAGCTACAGAAAATGTACCAGAAGCGACGGGACGAACTTCGCTACCACTGTCTGACTTTCCACAAACATGAAAAGCTTACTGCTTGCAAGTGGATCACCTGGCGATGAACGAGTGACATAATTTAATTTGAAGCTACTTGCTTCAAGCACTTTTTAATAACCTAATTGTGACTTACCTAATCGTTCTTTGCTCTATTATTCCAATTGTCTAGAATGATTTTATTGATTGACAAATAAACTAAATTATGTACAAATTGCGTTTTAATGAATTTAAATTGCAAAATATTTTTTGCTAATTGACTTTTGCACAACAAAATGCATAGTCACACTAGTTTTACTTCTTGTTGCTGAAGTCTTTTCGCAGTCGGACCAAGCAGAACACTGCCTGTGTCATGTTTCTCGAATTTAGCAAATCAAAAAGTTGAACAAGAAGTAAACAAGTTTGCAAAAACAAGTGATTGATTGTCAAATCCTATTTGTGAATTTCTAATAAAATCATTTTAATTGCCGAGTTCAACGACCACAAAACATATCATCGATTTCAGTGAAATCTGATTGGTAAATAAGAGCTAAATGAAGCGAATTCGAATTGGCACGTTAGTTTGTGGTCGAATAAATCGAACAGAAGTAGAAAGTAGTCAGTAGAAATGCATATTCAGAGTCGTGACTCGAATTATTGTTGAGTTAGTTTTGCTTGAGTGAACAAGTTACTTGTGAAGTGTTGGCTCAAAGACTACAAGTTTTGCTATGACCGACAAAGTTGGACCAAGTCAGAACGTCGATCCGCCTGGGAATGGACCAGCGCCCACTGCCTCCCACGAGCTCCCAAGAACTGTGCCCTCGTTCGTGTGTGTGCTGCCATGCACCAAGCAAGTTGTCAAGTATCTCGATCGTCTGGATGGATGCGTCACAGGAATCCACGTCACTCGCGAGGAGACCAAAGACATTCATGTGCTCTATCGCATAATGGCAGAAGCAATCCTGGCCAAAAGTGCCCAGCCTTCTGAGGAAGCCAGTGCCTGATCCGTGCGTAGTCTGCAAGGCTCCAATCGTGCTGAACCCAATTTCACCGATGATTTACATGGAGAACTGCGCCCACTATTTGCACTATGGCTGTTTCAAGGGTTTGCCAAGTTCAAGATCTGGACATTTTCAGGTGGACTGTCCTGGCTGTGAAGTTTCCTCAAGCAGAGCCTTACTCTGGCCTCAACTGTTCCCTACTGCATCAGCCAAGAACGAACACTTCCAACTACAGAAACGTGGTTTTGGACTGGACGTGGCACCGCAAACTATCTTGCAAGTGAACAAGTGCTATGTTGACTGCCGATTCCCCGCTTTCGATTTGTATATCAACGGAAAGTATCTGACTGTGGACAAAAGTCGAACAGAACTCTCCTTGCGAGAGCCATTGGCCACGCTTGGTGACCACGATGCGCCTTGCAAGTGCACATGTGAATGTGGTGACCACGATTGGCCAAGTGTCGCCAAGGTGACCGAGACTTATCTCGTACAAGTCATTCAAAGACTTCAGTGGCCCGATCGACCAAGACCTATCTATTTGGGAGATATGGGCATAATTCCATTATACGAGAATGGACAAATTCCATGTGGACTCATGCAACGACAGAGCAATTTCACGAAAAGCCAGAAACTGTTGCTTCAATTTCGATGTCCATTTAACCGACTGGATGGCCCAAATGGAGAACAGTGCTCTCAAGGACTTGGTTGCGAGTTCTGGCATGGCTGGCCCAAGAACACTCCAAAGTTCATTGTTAAACAAGTTAAAGTGCGCGACTTTCCAAGTTTCTTCTGTCTGAAGAATTCGAGAAATTCCTCGCACGAACCAAGCTGTATTGAGCGCATTCGAGTGCACTCGGAAGAGTTGTTCCGTTGCCCTGCTGGCTTCCATCCCTCAGCTGAGGATCTACAGAACATGAAAAGATTTGCTCACAAGATGGCCAAGTTGATTATGGCACCAGCTTCGATACCCGAGCAGTATCCCTTCTGTGCTGCCTGTCGCGAGGACGCTAAACCCAATTCCTTGTGGATGCATCTCCAGAATTGTGACCACTGGTTGCACGTGCACTGCGTTCCACAAGTCCGCGGCAAGAACCCGAACTGCAAGTTGGAATTGTCCTGTCCCATCTGTCAGGCCCCATCAATGCGCACCATAGCCTGGCCAGGACCGTTTCGATCGGACATGGTCAAGCAAACCATCTTTAGCCGTCAATTGGCCGAATTCAAGCTCACCGTTCAGGCCGACACTCAACTGGCAATTACCGAAGTGGCCAACCGAGTGAACGTCTTCACTCTCGACTATGGCGGGCCCAGTGTGGTCACCATCGATTGTGCCACTGCACAAAACAACTCGACCATCATGTACGATTAGGTCGATTATGATTTTACTTGCTTACTGCAACTACAATTTAGACAATAAACTGTTTGTCGTTCTATGTTCTTTGTTAATTTCACCATGCAACAGAAACTGTGTGCACACAAATACAACGACAATAAGATATCCAACTGCAAATGCAAATGCAAAATAATAATTCAAAAGATACTGAATATTCTTACATTAATAATTAAATTGAAATTAAAATACGATTTTAAATTGGCTGATAAAGAATTTATTTAACAATTACAAGCAAAAATGAAAACAATAATCAGCGCCAACACTCGACGATTTTGGTCGAGAATCTCTTCCCAAAGGAAAGAATTGAGCAACACCAGTTCTTGTTGCTCTTCAGCTGTGTACTCGACTGTTCGAGTACCATCCACAGTCCAATAGGTGATGCTATGGGGCTGGTCTAATTGGTCCAGGACATGATACCGGCGCCATTGTTCGTCTCTGTAGATGTCTTCTTGAACAAATTTTCGCCAAAATTCTTCATAGATTGCTGTGAAGTGTGCGCATGCGTCCACGAAATATGTTGCAATCTGTGGTTCAGCGGAGAATTGGACGATTTCGTTCGAGCCAGCCAACACAATGCGCACTGTGGTGGAGTAGTCCGTGTCTTCACGAACATCAATGTGATCGATGGAGCTCCAGCTATAGGTGGTCTCCTCTTCTCCGTCTTTGCCAAGATAGGAATATTCAAGTCCATCATGGTCGGCCTGGACAGGGCTTTCCTGCTTTGTGAAGTCTTCAGGATTCACCAACTCCATTGTGGCAGAAAACTTATCGGAGTTCATAGTGAAGGAGTTCATTTTGATGTAGATTGGTGTCGGATGATCAAATGTGACTCAAGGGTGTCCAATAGCTCACGAGTGCAATCTATTTGTAGCCCTGGATCTCTGATTGTTGTGGATTGTGCAATTATTGTTGTGTGAAATTAAGTTGCAATTGTCACTGATTATTTCGCTTCCCAATAATCGTGTCACTCAATATATTGTCCTCGTGCCATTTATTTTGGATCTGACGAATCATTTTAATTCATTTTAACAACGTTTCCTCAAAATAATTGGACCGTCCTGTCGATTATGTTTAACGTGCTTACTAAAGCTTACAATTTCCACAATAAACTTGATGTCGTTCTATGTTCTTTGTTGTTACTGCCACATCTTAGGATTTATGACAAGGGTGGCATTTTGTGCAATAAAATAAATTTAAAGCAAATTAACGTTTCACCAACGTTGACAAAAACATGAATTAAAAAAACAATTAGAAATTCATTGAATTCTTAACAATTTATTGTTGTTCTCAGCTCTCAAACTTGACTGCAATATTTGAATTACACACATAAAATTGTTCATTTTTTCAATGTAACACCCAAAGGTTATCTGATGAGACAAGTGATAAAGGTGGGGAATTGTGCTAATCAAATTCATTAATTTATTCAAGTCTAGATAACGATGACAAGAAATCGGTTGGCCGGGAAGCTGATGAGACAAGTTTGTGCGAGCTTAAGCGAATCTTGAATCTCGAATCTGAATTGGTATCCAAAAAGACTATTACGATGTGCTTCTGTATGGAGGATACAACGTTCCAGTGGCAGTTTACACTGTTGTTGATCCAAAGCAATTTAATGGCCTAGTCAGTTGTCCAACTGCTGGTTGTAACGGTGACGATCTAAACGCTCACTGTCCGAATGAGTTGGCAGTACGAGACTCGAATGGAACGACCATTGCCTGCAAATCTGCTTTTGAGGCCTTTGGCACTGAGCCGTATTGCTGCTATTTCGCTTCACAACAATCCTGTCACCCCGATCAATGGCCTGTGAACTATGCTGCATTCTTCATGAAATATTGTCCTCGTGCCATTTACTTTGAGTCTGATCCGACGAATCATTTTAATTGTACAACTTCTCCTCAGTATAATTTTGTGGTTCAATTTTGTCCATCAAATTAAACTGTATTTCTTCGATTATATATTTTTATTAATGATAAATATTAATTTTGGCCAAACTTGTGTTTGTGGTCGTTTACTTTTGTATTCTCAACTTCTTGCCTTTTATTATTTAGACTAAAGAAAATAAACCACTAAATATTTACTTCAACATTTGGACATTTAAAAATTACTTTTACTTTATTTAATTTGTACGATTTTGTATTTTTAATTTAATATTATTCCACAAATTTCATTTCATTTTATTTTATTTCAATCTCACTAATAGTATTTTTATAAATATACCTTTTAAATATAATTAAACTTCGAATATATTTTGGAAAAGTTTCAAATGAAGTTTGAAATGAAGTTTTAAATCGATCAATCATAAATTATTATTTTTTAAATTAGAAATTTAATATTTAATATAAATTGTTATTTGCACTTTAAGTCCCAAAAGCAGCTCGTTTTGATAATAAAATGAAGATCCTTTGTGCTTTGGTGCATCGATTGGTGAAATGGTTGAAGAATTATTTGAGCATTTGGCTGATTCTAAAGAAGTATCTCAACAATATTTCAAATGCGGAATCAGTTGAACGTCTAAATGATCCAAATTACTTTATGTTTCTTTTGCTTGCAATCAAACTATTTCACCTTTTGCTATGTTTCTGCATGCCAATGTCCGACTTTGCCAGACTGATCAACTACGACATCACCTTCATGTTGTCCTGTCCCAAGCAGGCCAACATAATATGCATTGGCTTTGCACTGCTAGCACTCTATTTCCACTATCGATTGTATTGGCATGAGAATCGAAATGTTTTGCCAATTGATCTTGTAAAACACATTTTACTTGAAAAGAATTATTCAGGATTCTTCCCTAAGAAATATCACATTTGCATACAATCTAAACAGAATATCCCCACTGGAAGGGTAGTATCGCGTTACTGTAACTGGTTTGTTGCATTTCCCCAGTATGGTTTCATGATATATGGTAAGTTTAGTATATTATTTGATAAAGTTTTGTAATGCATTTTCTAAATATTCGTATCAAGTTGCCTGTTTACTTGGCTTAAGACTCTCTGCAGGCTATCATACATATTTGCACTGGCGTTTCTTCTTGTTAGACTTTCCGCTTGGTCATTTGAGTCTACTGTGGCTTGAGTTGATGCATTTGTTGAGTATTCCTTTGCTCTATGTGCTCGCCATATACACCACAATCCACAGTTCACTCATGGCCTTCTTCACCATCATAGTGTTTATTAGAATTGGTCAAATAAAGCAAATTCTAATGAAAAATCAAAATAAATTCACTTCTTTGAAACTCAACAAATTCATGTGGTTTCACACTGACACGTTGAGATGTATTAAAGCTGCAAATGAGCACTTTGGGTTAACCTTTCTGTCCATGGTGGTCATTCATCTCTTGGCGAACACATACTTCCTTCAGATTATCATGTTTGGGGGAATGTCACCATTTGGTCAAGTGTTTCTTCTCAGTATAGTTTTCTTTGAAACCTGGATAATATTTGGATTTCACCTGTTTGCCTCAATGTACAGCACTCGAATTCACTCGTGTGCCAAGCCATTGATGCACATCAGTGCTACACAACATTTCAAATCAGTCAAAATTGCACTCCACCTTGCTGAGTACATTCACAAGTTTCATACAGCGAAAAGATATGGCATTACATATTACAAATTTGGACTTATTTCAGCTGCTTCATTTGCAAAGGTAAAGGGATTGTGCAAATTAAACAAATCTATTTTAAAATTTGAGTTTACAGTTTACGCTGTTTTATTGCGAATTGATCATGTATTGGTATCAACTGCTCTTTCCCAACTAAATTCTTTCTTCTAATTGGACAGTTAACTGTCAATCATTTCAATATTTTTCTGTAATAAATGTTAACTTTCAAGTTGTAATTTTTTGTCAATAATATTATTGACAACAAAGTCACACACGATTAAAGTTGACATAAATGGCGAGCAAAACAACTTATTGCAAGAACTTCATGCTAGGCCTATCAAACTAACAATCGAATATGAGAATATGAAAACATCACATCACTCCAACAAAACTTGCAATTGTTAGTTTGTTGAACAATTTATTCCGAATAAAGTTTATAAATGATTACTGTGTGTTTAATTTGTGGTCAGACTTTGTGTATTTTGGCCATTGTTGCTGACAAGTTTAATCTGTATTCTGTGTGTAAGTAGAATGGAGTGAAGAGGGGAATAAATCCAAAATGGTTCAATTTGTCCATTGATCAGTGACAGATTGTGACACAGTGCTTGCCAGCACCAACGAAATTGTTCTGTTTCTCCGATCTTTGAAATGAACTATAATTTTGTATTTCATTAAAAAAATCTTAAAGATATTTAATCAGTATATTTACCGGAGAATTGGGAGATTGCCAGCCTGACGTTTTGTTACTTCAAATCGATTGAAAACCTCTGAAGTATGGCCAGCTTCATCATCACTTGGGTTCATTTCACGGAAATTTGCGTTTGCGACTGCAAATGCAATCAACAAAATGATGAAGATTGAAATAAAGTTTGAAGACATTTTGACAGATTCAATCAAAATTTGTTGAGAGAATGAGAGAATGGCTTAAAAAGTTGAGATTAAAAAACTATTCGATTGGAAATGCTTAATATTTGATCTTGAATTATATTTATTAAACATTGTTTACAAACTGAAAGGATGCAAAAGGAAAACAGTAATTGCAACAGGCAATCGAAATAAAAAGGAAACTTGCTTTTTACTTTCAGATCTAATACAAAATACAATTTAGTATTGCAGTTTGTTTTCAGAGTTTCTGAAATTTTAATAATCACTTCCAACTTTGAAAGTTTTTATCTACGTACATGAGTCATTTGACTCGCACATTATTAATTACTACTACTATTTCATTATTAAAAGGACATCTTGGCAATGACTATAAAAATGTTAAGAAATGCAATTGCCATTGTTCAATAAACAAGTCTGTTTGTTTCATAATTTAACAATTCACATTTCTGATGCGCACATAATGAATTGGAAATATGTTGTTGAAATTGTCAAATAGTTGATTTCATAAAGTTTATGATAAACGAATTCATAGCGTCCTAGCAAATCTTGATTCTAGAGTTAAATGCACTAATTTAGGTAAACGGTTATAAAAATCATTAAACACAAACACGGTCTTACAATTGAACATTGTCCAATAAACATTTGTTCCAATAATGTTGCACTATTGACAGAGTTTCATAACATTCAATTTGAATCAATTACTCCAGTCCAAAATGTAAAGTTTATGTAGTTCTACTTTACATTTGGGGAATTTGGCCTCAATTTTGAATCGCTCTCATCAAGAAGTGTACTTCGCAACTAATATGATATGTTCAGACTAATATAGTTGAATGAAAGCGAATCAAATTAAACATGAAATTTACACAAATATGTCAAATGTTTTTATCATAATTTTATTAAATAAAAATTACAATTAGAATGGGAATTTCTTATTTAGCGATTGCAAAACATGGTAACCAAGTTTGCATGTCAGTGGATCCAAATGTCCAGGATGACTGTCGTCCTACATTCTAGTACCATGATTTCGCCCAATTACGGATTGTGCTGCTCTTCGTCTTCGAATCATGATAATTACCACAATAAGAATGACTAAGAAGGCAGCAATTCCAACAGGAATTCCAATCATCAATTCGTAAGAATAAGAATTGAACAAACAGGTCTGACTGCCCGAATCGAGCTTGGTTCCAGGAATGCAATGACAGATATCCTTGACACAATGTGTGTTGTTTTGTTTGCTTGTACAATCTAAATCTCGGGAGCATGGAATTTTGGTGCAATTGTCAGAAGGAGCACTTTGATAGAAACCAAAGTCGCATACACATCGAGAATTTCTGGTATGACATCGTGAATGGGGTCCAAGTGGTGTGGTGCAGTCAAGGTTGGTTTTACAATTTGGGCCAGATTGAAGACTCAAATTGATGTCGGTGAGATTCGAAATTGATGACACGATCGAGCAGTGAATGACGCTATGATCAATCAGGACAAAAAGTCCTAGAATGAACAATCCGACAAGCTTAATGGTGTTCATTGTGTCGTAGAATAAAGCTTGCAGAATGGAAATGTAATGAATAAAACCATCGCTTTAAATTGAACTTGTGAATTTGGTTTTGTGGCTGAAAATGTTTGCTGAGTATTGCAACGAAATCGTGTAAGGCGTGTTGTAACAAGTCGAATTGCATTTTGCTTTTTGTAATGATTTATTGACTGATTGACGTCAAAACATTGGCTTAAAAAGAATAGTTTATAAAATGCGAATTCAAAATGTAATAATTGTTCTCTTAAATTGAGCTATTCCAAATTTTCAATGAAATTCGTCGTTGAGTGGGGATCGAATGCGCGTCAATAAAATAAACTTAAATAAATTGGTTGCAAGACCGTGCTGTTTAGGAAATTTTTAGATTCATATAAATACAACATATTAGACTACTAATTAGTTAGCTTAATTAGCTTAAGCTATTCAACATTTATTTGCGAATTCCATCAAGCAGTAGGCCTTTCGAAACAAGTTTCAACCATGTCTCAGCCTCAATCACGCCCACAATTTGTGCTTAGTCACGATCCCATCAATTTGGACTGTCCAACATGTCACTCAGTGGTTCTATCTGAAACAAAATCCACTCCTGGATTACTAACATACCTTCTATCATCTGGGCTGTGTTTGATTGGGTAAGTTTTAGTGCTAAGAAAAACTAAGTATCTTCAAAAAATATAAAAAAATAAATAGATGTTGGCTGGGCTGTTGTTTCATTCCATGCTGTGTGGCTGCTTGTCAGGTGTGTTTGCGAATTGTCAAACATTATTTTATTTATTTTTTCATTAGGACACTGAACATCGCTGTCCCAGGTGCAAGTACTACTTTGGAACTAGTAAAAAATTGTGACCAACATTTTTGGTTTGATATTTATGTAATTTCTAACTTAATATCAAAACCTTTCGGAAATAAAAATTATCATTATTTTCACCATTAAGTCAACAAATTAAGGCATTAAATCTAAGTGTTCTATCATTTATCCAATTTATCTATTATTCATTACTTAGGAACCCTCATTGATCATTTGATGTGAACTGTTGTACCTCAAATACATTAGCCATTCTGTAAAGCAAAAAAAACATTAAGGTAATTAAACATTTTATTATTTAAATGTTCGGACAATTGGAAGCACTGCTCGTGCCACTGGTGCAACAAAAGCAAACACCCTCCCAGCAGCATTTCCCACCCGTTGCATCACAGTTTTTCTTCGATGCACCATCAACACCGAGAATATGCCATACACATGTTCCCCTCCATTGAATGACGCAAACATCAGACCTCTCTCCTTATGAACCTTTCCAACAAAAATGCCTTTATCAGGAGAAACGATACGACCAATGTAGAGAGGCACTGCATTGCCTTCTTCCCCAGCTTGTACAGCACCATCGAGCATTGTTCCATGATATCTAATCCAGGAAAGTGTGGCCCTTTTGGGATTGGTCAGCACTTGGTATTGGGATATGTTTTTCTCTGACGCACAACAAGCTACAGAAATGCCCCCAAAAGATAGTTTGACCTGAAAAACAAAATTAAGTTCTTAAATTGATTTTTTCCAAATTAATTTACCTTTCCAGGAATAGTATCTTTGTCATATAAAGCTCTACCAACGTACAATGTTTCTCCGTCACAGTCCAAGCCACCTTCCACAGAGTGAAGTGGCAATTCGCCCGCTTTAGCATCCACCCAAACCAGAGGATAATCTTTGCCTTAAAAATTAGTTTTAAAATTAGTTTTCATAGTCACAGAGATTTAAAATGTCGAGTCACTTACGTTTTTCATAGATTTTTGTCATTATTGCAGATTTTATGCGTAAATAAACTTTCAAAAAATCTAAATGTTTGCACAAAGTAATGTTTTTAGTGCTTTAATGTTTCTCGTACTGTGTAATGTGTAATCAAATATATACAAAGTAACAAGCTTACTCATTTCCTAATCAATGAGCAAAACAACTATCAACACAATTTATCAATAAGATTTTTGTTAGCACGAATTTATATCACACTTGTGTCATGAGTCATGATGGCATTTATTAGTCATCGTCATGCAAACTTGGAAGTGAAATATTTTAATTAAAAAATGATAAAAAAGATGAAAAAAACTACTGGTTCATACAATAATTTGAATGACAATACATTACTTCAATACATTTATTCAATGAGACCGAGGTTTACAATTTGTCGAAAACATATTTTACGAATAATAAACATAACTAAAAAAGTTAAAATATATATTATCATTATCATATTATCATTTATTTTAATTTTTCAATTACACATTTTTTCGATCAAAAATCACAATTTCCTCATTCGCATCACTTTCGTCGTCATCATCAGTATGGTCAAGTAAACAAAATTTTTCTTTTTTATCAACAGCTTTGGAAGGTTGATTTGAGCTAGAAAAGTGTTGAGCTTCCAGGTAGTAAAGAAGTACAAAACACAGAATCGACAAACAAAACAAAAGCTGAATAAACATCCGAATGGGAATTTGTCTCATATTCAGCAACCATTTGGTTAATTTTGCACAAACATGATCTGAGAAAAGTGGAATTGATTTGGATAAATTGTCATTCTTGCCAGAATTTGTTTGGAATCACTTTGATTTAAGCTTTGAATTGAGCCGTTGCTCAATGATTGAATGCTTCCTTTTTGTGTGAAATTTAAAACGCTTTCATTGTGATTTTTATTAGGACACCGAACATCGCTGTCCCAGGTGCAAGTACTACTTTGGAACGAGTAAGAAAATGTAATTCACATTTGTGATACTGTAACAGTCTGTCAGTTTACTAGTTATTGTGATCTTTATCGTGTAAATTATATTGCATTGTCAAAACCTTTTAGAAATAAACCAACATAAAATAAAATTTTTGTTTGTTTTTATAAAAGTCAACAAAATCCAAGTATTCCAAATTATCTATTAATCATTAGTATTCAGGTAAATAAACATTTTATTACTTAAATATTCGGACAATTTGAAGCAATGCTCGAGCCACTGGAACCACAAAAGCAAACACTCTCCCAGCAGCATTTCCCATTCGTTGCACCACCAACACCGAGAATATGTCATACACATGTTCTCCTCCATTGAATGAAGCAAACATCAGACCTCTCTCCTTGTGAACCTTTCCAATGAGAATACCTTTATCGGGACAAACAATGCGACCAATGTAGAGAGGCACTGCATTGCCTTCTTCTCCAGCTTGTACGGCACTATCAGGAATTGCTCCATTATAACTAATCCAGGAAAGTGTTGCTCTTTTGGGATTGGTCAACACTTGATATTGGGCAATATTTTTCAATGACGCACAACAAGCCACAGAAATGCCCCCAACTGATAGTTTAACCTAGAATACAAAGTTAAATATTTTTAATTTAATTTAAATTTTTCAAAATTAATTTACCTTTCCAGGAATAGTGTCTTTGTCATATAAAGCTCTACCAATGTACACTGTTTCACCATCACAGTCCAAGCCACCTTCCACAGAGTGAAGTGGCAATTCGCCCGCTTTAGCGTCCACCCAAACCAGAGGATAATCTTTGCCTTAAAATTAGTTTTAAAAATATTTTTTATGGTCACAGAGATTTAAAATGTCTTGAGTTTGAGTCTTGAGTCACTTACGTTTTTCATAGATTTGTGTCATTATTGCAGATTTTATGCGGAAATAAAACTTTCAAAAAAAGCTAAATGTGTCAACAAATTAATGTTTTTAGTGCTTTAATGTTTCTCGTATGTGTAATGTGTAATCAAATATATGCAAAGTGACAGGCACACTCATTTCCTACAGGAAATGATTATAATCAATGAGCAAAACAACTACCATTAGTATCAACAAAATTTATCAATAAAATTTTAGGTCAGCGCGAATTTATATCACACTTGTGTCATGACTCATGATGGCATTTATTAGTCATCGTCATGTTCCATTGTTCAAGTCAAATTTGGACAAATTGTCATTCTTAAATTCTTTGATTGAATTGGCTGGACTTTCGAATCACTTTGATTCAAGCTTTGAATTGAGCCGGTGCTCGATGATTGAATGCTTTCTTTTTGTATGAAATTTAAAACGCTTTCATTGTGATTTGGCGAGTGTTCACTGTCCACAACACAAACTAAGCGAAATACAAATTAAAGAAAAAATGAGGTGTTGAGACATGTTTCAGATTAAACTGATGTAAATTGTAAAAATACATAAAACAATGACCGAGTGCATGCTCAAATAAACAGGATTAATCGCACTTCGATGTTGTTGTCAACACAACTGTATGTTTCTTAACTGATTGTCGCAATTTATGTGCAATTTAAAAGTGTTCGATCAATCAAATAAGTAAAAACAAACTTGATGTGATTGCATTTCCGAAACATTCTGCTTTTAATAATGAAATATTGAGACTTCTGGGACTCAGGCTCAAGTAGTAGCCAAGAAATAATAAATACTTGTTATTTCCTGACAAGATTTGAATCTACAAACATCTTGCTGTATTATTAAAAACTTATTTTTATTATTATGACAAATGTGACAAACAAAATATTGCACTGAAACAAAACTAATTGTAGCAATTGTAAAAAAATTCATCAAACTGTCATGAAATTGGCTTTGTTATTGTTTTTGATAATTAATAATTTTAAATTATTCACTTTGTCCCTTTCCAAAAATGTAATGACGTCAAAAAACGAAATCATTGCCTTGTTTATTATACAAAAACTTGAAATATTAAAATACACAAATTATCAAGTCCATTTTAAAAAGCATCTGATGACCTGATGATGTCAAGAAAATTGACTCTGCTCAGACTGAACTCTTTCTGGTTGATGATACGGCTGAAAAGTATTTGGTGAGTGTTTTCTTGTTTTAATCCAATTTATAAGTTATTTTCAATTCATAGAAATTTGCTAAAGATGATGTAAACTTGAACAAACTTTTCGAAGAATTCAAGCAATTGTACAAGAAATCGTACAAATCGGTTGAACACGAAGAGTTCTTCAAAAACTTGTTCCATGAACGATTGTTGATGGTGCTAGAGAACAACATCAAAGCTCTTCATCACCAATCAACTTTTGTTCTTGGTCTTCACGCTGGCTCAGATCTACCATTGGAGAAAATTCTCATTCAACCAGTTGAAAATTGGCCAAATTCTTCTTGGTCGAACAATGAGGTTGTCAACTCTGTGAACGAGACTTCTCAACTAGGAAAAAGTTGGTCTTATGACCTGAGAGGTCTACACCAGGTAACGGGAATTGTGAATCAAGCACAATGTGGCTCGTGTATCTCCTTTGCGGTTGCAGGCTGCATTGAAAGTTATTGGGCTCGAAAAGGTCATGGTCTGGTGCATCTCAGTCCACAGCAATTGAATGATTGTGCCAGGAACGATGCTTGTGGCAATCATGGATGCAATGGAGGAACTTATGGCCCATCTTTTGACTATGTTCGCACTCACGGACTGACCACCACAGCCAATTACCCATATGTGGCACACGACAGTGGGTGCAGACGAGACAAGGAACGACAACCAGTGGCCCGCATCCGAGCATGGCATTCGTTGCGTGGTGATGAGTTGGAACTGGAACGTGCCGTGTTCCGTTACTGTGCAATTGCAGTGGCTGTACACGCGAACGCTGCTTTCATGCATTACCGAGGTGGCATCTTCGACACTGACTGTCGAGGTGGGAGAAATCACGCGGTGCTGGTGGTGGGACTGGGTTGGGACGATGGCTCTCACCGAGACTATTGGATCATCAAGAACCAATGGGGCACTGGATGGGGTGAAGGTGGCTTCATGAGATTGAGACGAAAGCACGGTAATATGTGCGGTGTGGCTGGTGAGGCTGTCTATGTTGAATGAGTGACCGAACATTTGTGTCCATTTATGTCATCAAGTTTTGTCCTTGAAAACATTGTTTTGACTTTATGAATGTAGCAAGATACACTACAGAAAATAGTAAATTTATTTCCAAGTTAAACAAACTTATTATTCGAATAATGTATAACTTTAATAATCTTTCACTATCAAATACATTTCACAGGCTGATCATTTGGAGTCTTACATTTTAGGAGATGATTGGCCGGTGAGATGACAATTTACGGGAATCAATATTCCTCGTGTGGACTATAAAGAGAATGCTTAGAATGAACAAACGTTGCTGGCTGTACCTTGCTGGGATTGCAAAGTTGTGAAACCGAAAATGGTAGGTTTGATCTACAATCAGAAAAAAATGATTTCTGTGGATAGGCTGGTGGAGCAATAGAATCGTGACTGAGCACCACTCGAAATCTTTGTTCTCGAAATGATCAATATTGTGAAGATAACAAAAATTAACACAAAAAATCCAACATGAATTGAAACGATCAATTCTGCTTCAGTATCAGAATTTGAATTTACACAGACTTGACTTTCATATTTGAGGTGTGTTCCAAAAGTGCAAATGCATGTGTTAAATGAACAACGAGTGTTGTGTTGCTTATTTGAACAATCTGAATACCAGAAACAAGAAAGTTTGTTACAATTGCCAGAAGGGTAAGCGGAATAGTAACCAATGTCACAAGTGCATTTAGATGTTTTGATGTAACATCGTGAATTCGGTCCAAATTGTCTGGTGCAGGTTGAGTTAAAGGTACAATTTGTTGCAGATGGCTGAGTCAAATTAGTTGGATTGTGCTGGATAGAGTTCAAGTTTGAAGACACAATTGACGAGTAAATCATTTGATGGTCAACCAGGATCAGAAATCTTAGCATACACAATCCAATAAGTTTACAAGAACACATTATTGCCAAAATTTTAAGAATTTAGTGATTATAATTTAGATTGAAATGTCGACTTTAATTTGTCGTACTATCAAGCACTGTCGAAGAGTTACAATGAATTCTAAACCATAAAGTTGAATCAAGAAACACAAAGTTAACTTGTAAAGTTAATTTCACCAGAACCTTGTCAAGGATCTGATTGCAGACGTAAATAAAACGACGTTCAGATCAGATATGCAAGTAATAGCGTCCGGTTCATATTTACAAACTTATACAATTTGTATAATAAGCAAACAACTTTGCTTATCTTGTACAAGCAAGTGGGTTTACACGTGTTGTACAGCAAGGAATGTATAGCAAGGAAACATTGTACCAAATAATGCATATTTGTCCGTTCGAGGATATTGTTGCAGTGGTGTACATTGCAATAATACATTTTGATTTGTTTGCTTATGTTGCCATTACGTGGATTACAAATTACAAGTTTTAATTTTGACTTAAATTTTAAAGATTCTAATGAAACAAAATGTTAGAGAAATTAATACAAATACTACCGAGTCAACTTGGAATATTTTCTGATGAATTGCATCAACTTCATATTCATTCTATCCTTTTAGCCATTTTTCACTCATCTTTTCAAATGACTTTTCTTATTTACACAAACTTGATGTCTTCACCAATGATCAATTCAAAGTATCACATGCTAATTATGAACGATCCAGCTCATGGTCCAGTCAAAATTGTTCAAAATGATAAAAGTATTATTTTACAAAAAAAAACTTCACACTATTAAACTTGCTTTTGTTTTTTAAATAGTACTCAAACGAGCGCAATCCAAACAAATTTACCTATTCAGAGAGAAAGCAAAAAAGTTGATTCGTTTAATGTCCATCTTGCTGATTGTAATCGTGGATTCGTTTGTGCTCGCTCAATTGTATCTCAATCAAACTGATCCGGTTCGAGATGGCATAATTGTCGCTTACATTTTGACTGTATTTCATTACATACTTTACAGTAAGTTTGTAATTTGAGTGAAAATTTCGGACTATAGTGACTTATATGATTTATAATGACTTAATAGGTAATTTCTTTTTGCTGATGTATTTCATTTTGAATGTTGGCTACATCTATGTCAAGCAAAGATGGCATCAAAATCACTTTCAGTCACTGCTGTCCCTTCTAGTCCGTTTAGTAGTGGCGGACAAGCCAAAGAAGAAGTGCTGTGCACTTTTCCAGTGGTATCGTTTTGTTTGCATTCAGCGAGATGTTAGTTCGCTTCACTCAGAAATTGCCGAGTACAATCAATTCTGGAAGACTCACTTGACCCTCTACTCTGAGGTGTACATCGTGTGCATATGCTATTTGACTTATTCGTATTTCTTTATCAAATCCAACATTTCCTTTATATTGAGATTGTTTTTCATCGTAATCGCAATCAACTTTCTACTGATGACACTGCTGGTTACATATCTTTGCTCACTGGTAACGTATTACAACCTGAAGCTGCATAAAGCAATGCAACGATATGCGACTCTATTCACACAGAACTACAAACTGAGCAGATTGAATTTACTAAAGGTTTGTACAAATACATTTTGATAATGTTTACAATATTTTCATTCATAGATCAATCAAATTGCTTCTTCCCAAAAAGCAATTTCACACGTTGGTTTTACTCTCATCAATATTTATCAAATCAACTCAAAGATGTTTGAAATGGTCAGTTTATTTATGAATAAAATTATTTAATTGTTTTTTAATCATATTTAGATATTCTCATACATTAGTTTCAGCTTTATGACGATACTTAGAAATTAATGAAACAATATTTTTCATTTAAGAACATTTTTAATATGATTGCAGAAATGAACGAAATGTTATCTGGCATTTGCACCTTATCTAAATCGGTCTGTATGAAGGCAACTGGCTGCACAGACAGAAGCTTTTGCTGTCAAACTTTTGCTACTAATACACAAGTTGAACGCAAAAAAAACTAAAGTTACTAAACACTGTTTAGTAAACAGTCACTTATCATGCAGAAAGTTCATTTCAAAGAAGAAAGTTGTTGTTGTGTAAATAACATTTTCCTCGGAATTTGTCATGCTGTCCAGATTTGAGTTGACTATGTATAGCATCTCTCTGTATTTTGTACAGTGCAGTACAGTCACTTATCATGCAGAAAGTTCATTTCAAAAGAAGAAAGTTGTTGTTGTGTAAATAACATTTTCCTCGGAATTTGTCATGCTGTCCAGATTTGAGTTGACTATGTATAGCATCTCTCTGTATTTTGTACAGTGCAGTACAGTCACTTATCATGCAGAAAGTTCATTCGAAAAGAAGAAGAAAGTTGTTGTTGTGTAAATAACATTTTCCTCGGAATTTGTCATGCTGTCCAGATTTGAGTTGACTATGTATAGCATCTCTCTGTATTTTGTACAGTGCAGTACAGTCACTTATCATGCAGAAAGTTCATTTCAAAAAGAAGAAAGTTGTTGTTGTGTAAATAACATTTTCCTCGGAATTTGTCATGCTGTCCAGATTTGAGTTGACTATGTATAGCATCTCTCTGTATTTTGTACAGTGCAGTACAGTCACTTATCATGCAGAAAGTTCATTTCAAAAAAGAAGAAAGTTGTTGTTGTGTAAATAACATTTTCCTCGGAATTTGTCATGCTGTCCAGATTTGAGTTGACTATGTATAGCATCTCTCTGTATTTTGTACAGTGCAGTACAGTCACTTATCATGCAGCAAAGTTCATTCGAAAAGAAGAAGAAAGTTGTTGTTGTGTAAATAACATTTTCCTCGGAATTTGTCATGCTGTCCAGATTTGAGTTGACTATGTATAGCATCTCTCTGTATTTTGTACAGTGCAGTACAGTCACTTATCATGCAGCAAGTTCATTCGAAAAGAAGAAGAAAGTTGTTGTTGTGTAAATAACATTTTTCTCAGAATTTGTCATGCTGTCCAGAATTGAGCATATTGACATTGTTTTGCATTTCTTGGGAATCTTGTTAACAAATAAACCTTGTTGATTTCAGATTTTTACAAACTAATCTAAAATTTCAACATAAAACACATCACGGATGGCACCAAATATGGCAACATAGCAAAATAAACTCACTGGTAATACATTGATAAGTGTACACTGTACAGATCATTCGATCAAGACACGTAGTACCCATAAGCTTATCATTGCACTAAGCTGCCAAAAATGGCGAATATGTGATGATGGCCATGATTCCAATATCAAATTGCATACATTCTCACTCACCCTGCTTTAACTGCAATCAAGCAATGTTTTTTCGCCTTATCGATTTATTAGGAATGAGAGACAAACAAGATTGATCTATGCAACTCATGTCTCGGCGCTGATTCTCCATCTGCCTTTGGCTATAAATGTGCCTGTCGGAGGATTATGTCGCATCACAATTTGTTTGACACTTTTCAAATTTGCATATTTTCTCTTGTACATAAGAAATAAGAAACAAATTTACCGAATTGACATCCACAAACTCAACCAATCACCAACAATGAAGGTGATACTCAAGCTACCAGCAATTGTTTTGCTAATCAATTTGTGCCACATTGTTCATGGAGATGCGAATGCTGGACAAACGGCCTTGGCTCACCTCACTGAGACTTCCAGCAAAGTGACTCTATTTGAACAAATGAACTTCCTTGGCGCAAGTGAACACGTTGTCATTGCCAATAATCGCACATGTGTTGATTTGAGAAAATATGACAAAGCAAACTGGGCCGGGTCCTTGATTACACACGGCACCTGTGTAACGGTCTGGTACACTTACGACTGCACTGGATGGTCTGTGGAAATCACACCCGCAGATGGCTTGAAACCTCGTGACTTGAGGCAATTTCGCATCAAAGAGGAGCCAAACGATAATTGGAAACAAAATATCGGATCGATCAGTGGGTGTGAGTACGCAAAAAGGAAAAACAAACAACACAAACTGTCGATTACAAAATATTTTCCAAAAACTCACAGAACACTCACATTGCATTCAAGTGAATTGTCGAATCCCGATCAAATCGCACCCTGTGAGGCAACATTATACGAAAAGACTTGCTTTGGTGGAATTAATCAAAAGTTTGCTATTCCAAACAATCACACCTGTGTTGATTTGCGAAAGTATGATCGAGCAAGTTGGGCACAATCTATTAACACACATGGAAAGTGTGTGACCGTGTGGCACGAAAACGATTGCACTGGATGGGCCACTAATCTAAGTCCCTCAAACGGCGATCAACATACAAATTTGAATTCAATTTTCATGGTGGAACAACCAAACACAGCTTGGAATCACAATATTAGATCACTAAGCAGATGTGATTACGAACAAGTGGTGAGACCGAATTTTGATGTCATTCAATTCTTACATAACCTTACAGTAAAGTCTGGTTTATTCTAAAATTTTGAAACTATAATTTTTAAAATGTCAAAATTCATTTATCTCAGATTGTGTTAACAGTTAACATTTAGTCTCTATATCAAACAATATCAGCTTTGCATGATTTGTTTATTGTTATTATTTTCTTGTGATTAAAGCAAGTAGAGCGCAATTAGTAACATCTTATCAATCAACTCATAGTCATATTCATCAATACATTCAACAATGATTTGAAAAAAAACAAAATCGTTAAATTTTAATTTTAATCACTAAATCACATAAGAATTGTTAACACTTTACTGCATAAAAGTTTCCGTTTTAGCAACAATATCTCGATAAAGTTCGTGAAGTAGATCGACAGAATTCCTTTCTTTCACCAGCAGTTTCCATCCTTCGGTGACCATCACTTTCGATACATTCTTGTTGATGTACTGAACACATTTCGATTTCAACGCAGCTTCGTTGTGCGTGTCTGCCACCATCAAAATATTGGCCACCGATTCGATGGTCAAGTTGGAAACAAGTGATTGAGCACAAATGTCCTTCAGTGAATCGAGTTGATACTGCATAGAAAATAATTTAGTATCAAATACCATCACCAGCATAGAATCATACCTTGTCAGCAGCCACAAACAAGTCCAGTGCGTGCTGATTGACCAAATCAACATTTCCCGTGTAGATGAAACGAACCATAGCCTCGAACACTTCCACATTGACATCGATTTATTTCAACTCGGTTCTTCTTGGCTTCCTCTAAGTCAGCGTCAAACATGGCTAAGAAAACTGGTGATTGAGATGCGAGAATTGCTTTATGTAGTTTGCATTGCTTCTTGCCAACCACGAACACAACATCACTCAACTTGGAACTTTCTAGAAATGATTGATAATTTTCACGTGATTTCTTGTGAGCCAAAGTGATCGTTTTGTCCTCAATCAACGGCTTCACACTGTTTTGTTCGTCCAGAACGGTGACCTGTGAAATTCAAAAAATCAAATTATAAATCAGAACATTTGAATATAATCAACTTACAGTGCACTTGACAATTAGTTTCCCACCTGGCAATAGTCCACTAGAAGGTTCCAAAATAGTGTCCCGATCGAGATGATACAAACCACCGGAAATTGGTTCATCTTCGCCCTCAGCCGTAAACTTCGTTTCAATAGCTAAATTGAAATTAAAATTAACGTTACAATCATAATCGAGTCCAATTTTACCTCTGAAATAGCATTCTTCTCCTTTATCGTTAATTAGCGAAATGGTCCACAATACTTCCACATCAGTTGTTTGTGTTTCATCTCGATATAAATAGATTACAATATAATTTCTACGATTTGGCAAATGATCTTTAGGATATATTCTCAAACAAAAGTCCTCCTGCTTGGTTTCAAATTCCAGAGAATCTCTGTGCTTAAAGTTTGCATTAGCAAAGTTTTTAATCTCCCATGTAAGGGACGCACTGTCGGGTTGAGTCATCGTAAAGGATCTCGGTAAACAATTTCGATGAGAAAAGAACTGAAAATACAAAAGTGAAACGAAATTACTGAAAATCACCAAACACACAGGGAAAATATTAGTGACAGTGAAGCTGCTTTGTTTTGACAAATCAAAACACTCAAGTGTTGTTCACAAAGAAGGTACAAGCATTTTAATTTGATTTTGGTGTTGTAATAAATAAACTTTCAATAAGAAAATCGTTTTATTTTAGAGGTCGAAAGTGTTTGTCTCAATGTTTGAGCACATTTGTAAAGATATTCTTATAAGGATCATATGAAGATTAGCGAAATTTCGGTTGAGGTCTGCAAGCGGATGATTCGTCACATTTACAAGATTCCGAGCATGAGTGAATACACTGGTTAACTGTTTGTGGCTACAGATAAATACCAGTTGGATCATATGGAAATTGAATGCAAACAACATAATAGTACTTCACATGAGACCGAATCTGGGACAAACATGCTTCTGGTTAAAGACATGCAAAATAGTGCAACTTTGCTCAAGGCCAAATGAATCGAATATGTCAATTATCAAACTAAAGAAGTGGAGGTCAGAAATTTATCCAAAACTAGACCTGATTTGTGTATTCTACTGTTTGAGTCAATTGATAATGAGAAATGAAAAATCATCTATTGCAGGTTTTAGAATAGATTCAAGTACAATATATATTACAATGAATATAATTCAATGAATGTATATTTTGTGATAATAAACATTAAGCCAACTGTTGATTTGTGGTTTTCATAAATAAATGTCACAACTCTGAATTGATCGAATAAATCACGTCATTCGAACATCACTATTACTCGTAAATCTCACTGCAACCAAGTCCGAATTGGTCATTTTCTATTTGTGCAAATCATCTTCACCTCGCCGCAAAGTATCTTCAAAGTCACACCTCTCAATGGATCCTTCAAGCACGGATGGTCGTTCAGGATATAGTGCTACGAACACTCTCAACTTCAACCGTGATCCATGCAATGACTTTTTCGACTTTGTCTGCGACAAATCGCCCATCAAGATACCAATTGCCGACAAAGCGATGTTTGATCTACTGTTGACAGTCGATTTGGCAATGCAGCATGAGCGCAATCGTACTCACAAAAAGTATCCCATGGGAGTACAAATCATTGTCGATCTGTACTTTGATTGTCTTGGCAATGGTCAGGTGGGTCATGCGAAGACTTTGTACAAAGCGGGTCTGGATCAAGAGACACTTCCCTGGAAAAAGGACAATTGCATGAAGAACATCTTTATGGATCATTATTTAGTAAGTGTCAGGACATTGTAGAATCCTCGTGAAATGCGTGATTCTAGATCGTTCCAAATTGTCTTCAACAACTAAGACTTTCTCTCCACAGGTGTTCGTCCGTCTCTATGTGGACCAACTCGCTGGTGAAGTGGACAGTCGAACCTTCATATCGAAGAATGTCGAGAAGGCCCAAGAGTTGATCACCCACTTGAAGGCATCCTTTCGTACCAACATTGAACAGCACGTCACCTGGCTGGACGAGCATAGTCGAAGTCGAGTGTTGCGCAAGTTTGATCGCATGAGCATTGCATTTGGACTGCCTCATGTTGTGTTTGATGACACCTTCTTTGATGTGCTCTACAATGTGAAGGGCAATGCTTTGCCGGGTCCTACTTTTCCCAACACTTCTTATCCGTACGAAGAGAGGAAGAAGCATTTTGTCGATATTAAGAATTCACAACTGATGCTCATCGAATCCGCCAATTGGCACTCACTGGCCAGTAACATGTAAGTGTGTGCCTATAGGTCTGCATTAATCAGAAACTCTTATCACTCTATCTAGATCACTAATGAGAGGATCGAGTCTCAATGCTTACTATTCAGTAAAGGGAAACAATATTAGTAAGCCAAAAAATCTTTTGATCTATTTGAATTTGTAAATATTTGTCCCATATTTAGCAATTCCAATCCACTGGTTACGTTTTCCAGTGTTCGATCCGGACTTTATGGCGTTTTACAATTTCGGTGCACTGGGCACTGTGATCGCTCATGAGATGACACACGGCTTTGGCAAGAGATTCAGCAATTGGGACGAGCATGGACAGTACAATCCTGGTCACATGTGGACCAATGCGAGTGCACTTCATTTCTACAAGCAGGCGGACTGTTTCGTGCGACAGTACGGTTCAATTCCTCTTACTCCAAATATATTCGTAAGTATATGAGTTTGAGTTGTTTTGAGTCAATTCTTATTTGATCTCAATTGTACACAGGTGGACGGTCACTTGACCTTGGAGGAGAACATTGCCGACAATGGCGGAGTGAAGGTGGCCTACTACGCACTGCGCAGTTACATTCAAAGTGGTCACAGTGTCGATCATCCTCTGTTGCACACTCCACTCAAGGTGAACCAATTCACTCCCTACCAACGGTTCTTTATCGCTTATGCTCAGGTAAATTGTCTTTAAAAAGTAGATCCATTTATAATTGATTGCCTCTTCCATGTAGAGTATGTGCGAACCGCCCCCTAGAACAATTAGAGAATGGAAGAATTACGGTGACAAGACGCACCTCCCAGCCTTGATTCGTATCAACAAGGCATTGTGCAATTTTGACCAATTTGCCCAAGCGTTCAGTTGTCCTGCCACTTCGAACATGAACTGCCAACACAAGTGCATCATGTGGTGATTGAGCCTTTTGAAGCAAGAAAACTACTCAAGAATATTTGTTGAATTATTACTCAATTTTTATGCATTCATGTAGATTACAAGTGATTTATTTTATTAGACATTATCATATTCTAAGTAATTCATATTTTAAATTAAAATTCAATTGAAGGGTAGAGACGGATTGAATTGATATGGAAATTTTTGACATGTTCTCATGTTTTATTATAATCGTTTAGAAATAAAATCACTATTGTTTCTGTTGAATGTAAGAATCAAAATCAGCGTTCAATTGATCGATAGTTGGCGTAGTTTTCTTAGGTTTACCACGAATATTTGCGCGACTAGATCTGGGAACACGTTTGGATGTATTGGTTTGTTTAGAACGACCATTTGGATGCTTCATAGCTGCGCCTTTGGGTTTGTTGAACGCCTGTTGAGTCATATTTCCCAGTCTCTGTGCAATGTTGGTCTTGAGTGGAGTAGTGATCAGTGGTTGAATGTTCAATGGACGACCATCGAGTGGCACTTGATTGTACTTGTGCACTGCTCGATTCGCATCTGACAATTTCACGAAGACAACTTGAGCTTTGCACAGTGATCGACCAGTGGAGTCGTAGTGGACTGAGCATGATTTGAGTGGGCCACATTCGGAGAATAGTTCACGGATGTCTGAGTCGGATACTCGAGGGTGGAGATTGCTGATCAACAGAGAGGAGGAGGAGATGGTGGTGAACTGGTTGGGAGTGGATTTGAATTGATTTGCTTTGGTTGGATGATTTTTGGTAAATCGATTTGAATTAGCTGCAGTTGCTTTCATTGTCCGACTAACGGCACCAATTTTCTTAACCTCCCATTCCTTGGGTTTTCTCTGGCCGGTTGACCAAACTTGGTTGGCTTTCTTGTGACTTCCACGTTTGCCTGGTTTTCCTGCGGTGATTCGATCCTTCTTGATGATTTCATCCAGAGACATGTCAATTCGGTTGTCCATTTTGATGTTTGACAGTGTGAAAAGTTTGTAGAATATTTGGTGATGAACTGAAGAGAAGTAAAGACTCAACTCAAATGATAATCAAATTAGCATACACGCTTCCTTTTATATTGAATTTGAGATTCCGCGTTTAAACTTTAAAGCGTGTTTTGCTTGTACAAAAGTAGTTTCGTTTCTTACTGATATAGCGTTTTGACACAACATTAATCACCCGAAGCAAAGTTTGATCAACTTTTCTTTAGAATTTTATTTTCTGACGGAAATTACTGTTTGTGACGACAATTATGATCTTGAGATAATTTATTGTATGGTTACACATCAATTAAAATAATTATTTTTCACGTAAAAATCAAAAGTTAATTCCAGCATTGTCTATAGTGATTGGGTTAAATTGTTCTTTACTTGAAAACGTTTGATTGATCATTAAATATATTCCAAAACTGATTCTTATAAATAAATATTTGATTATGTAACTATTCGATGAAATCTCTTTTTTTATTTGACAAAATGATTTGTGCAAATGAGTTCACAGATTATGTCGATCAAATGAAGATAAATTCTTGATTTTATTCCGTCGATTGATTGTTCCAACCAATGAAACAAGTGCTACACCACTGAGCATTACAATTGCACCTATTTTGGGTTCGTAAGAAATTGTCAATTGAACATTAGACGAATCAATATACTCACCGAAAATGTACGAAACCATTGCATAATAATCATCATAAAGATCACCGATCAATTGAATCAACCACGGACCAGCAACCGAAGCAACACCTTGAAAGAACAGTGCAAAACCGAATGCATTTGCCAATTGTGCCACGCCCAACAGATCCGTCAGTATCACTGATGTAAGACTGACCATCGTTCCAACCGAAACACCGTACAAACACCAGAACAGTGCCATCACTTTGTAACTCTCAATCCACGGATTGCACACGATAATCAGTCCAGTCTGTACGACACTGTGAATGTAAAGCCACAGACGATTCCGCTGGAACCAGTGATCCGCAATTGGACCAAACACAAGGCGGCCAACTGTGCTCGAGGTTATCATGATCCAGGTGAGGAAACTCTTTTCCCAGGAGGTAAAATCCAATTGCTCCATTCGGTCCTTCAAGAAGACCAGTGGAACCAACTTTCCCACAAATGTCACAAATTGGGATATTGCGAAAATCAGGAAAACATGATTTCTCAACAAACTGAAATCGATTTTAATTTCGGAGATTTTCTCAGAAATCATTTTCTGCTTATATTGATAAACTTCATCTCTAGTTTGATCTTTTCTGTGTCTAAATCTCGAGAAGCCATCTTGTCTTTGATTGTTATAAGATTTGTTAGTTTTGTCTTCAAAAGTCACTTCCATTTGAGACTCATTTTGACGATTTGACGATTCAACAGAAGGAGGAGCACTGAACAAAAGAGCGAAAAGACTGATTCCCAGGAAAACGAATCCAGCAATCATCAGAATGGCATCCTTCCAGTTGAGACGCTCAAAGAGATACTCGATTGCGGGACTGATGTACATACAGCCAAACCCTTCATTGAGGACGTAATTTAATTTTGATCTTAATTAAATAAAAAGAACATACCTGAACCACTTAGAGCTATTCCAATGGCAGTAGCACGTTTGTTATCGAAATGAGTGGCAACTCTGTTCAAAAGAAAGCAATGAAACAATGGAAATAATTAGAAGATAAGATAATACTCACACAACTACTGATGGAAGATATATCAATCCAAGACCCGAACCACTCATCACTCCCATTGTCGCCCAAAGACAATAAATATTTGGTGCAAAAATAGACAGAAACAATCCCATGCTTGCACAAATTGCACCAACAATTGTCACAATACGACAGTCAAATTTGGTGGTCAATGCTGCTGCAATTGGACCTAAATGAACAAATAATGAACACAAATTGAAAATGCAACTCATTTTTTGTACCAATGCAGTAAGTGATCGTAGTCATGAGTGATATAACCATGCTCACCTCATCTTCATCCGCATCAAAGTGTTGACTAATTGCCTGGTGAAACAGACCAAAGCTGTTGATCACTCCATCGGCGATTGCATTGATCATGAACGATGCCAACACCACAAACCAGCCAATGTTGAGTGACATTTTGATGGTGATGAATACACAAATGAAACTCAAATTGAGTTACTCGATCGACATTTGTCATTGCTGCTTATATGACAGTCACTCTCAATGTAATTTGATTTTGATTGCTAATCAATGCTTGCACACAGCAACACACCAAGTACATGTTTGCTTTGTTGGTAACTAAGGAAATAAGAGATATGCATGATATAATGACTTGACATTACCTTAGATACTGTCATGATGCGATATGAGATGAGGAAAATTCAATGAACGTTTAATTGGTCTACTTTTCATATTTGTATAACTTTTGAGTAATGTCATCTGTGAATAGTTTACACATTTGCATGCTGTTTTGTTATTGATTTCTTTCTGTCTCGTGCGAAGTCATCATTCGTTGATTTCGTTTCGCATTTATATTTTTGTACTTCTTTCGTAACTGTTTACCTTGATTCGCCAAAGATGACTCAACTCGACAGTGCATCCCTGACATGGTACATTGAAGATTTCGTTAACTTGAACTCTTACAATGGTTCTCCTGATTTTGAAACGAAACAAGCTAAATTTTGGTTGAGAATATATCCTAAAGACCTTTTGCCATGTCTTAAGAATTATATTGCAATCTATTTATTTCGAGAAGAACCACGAACCACTGATGTGGAAGTATTGTGGACCATTTCACTGATCAACGATAAAGGAGAAGAATGCTATCGCAAAGGTAGGATTGGACTAGATTATGATTGTAATGTTAATTTGGATTTTAATTTAGCTATTGAAACGAATTATACTGTTGAGGGCCTTGATGATCCAATTTCTGGTGGTTTGTATCATCTCGATCGCGATACTATTCTCAAACCTTCTAGTGGACTATTGCCTGGTGGTAAACTAATTGTCAAGTGCACTGTAAGTTGATTGGGTTTGGATTAATAATTTATATTCTTTATATTCTTTATTACAGGTTACCATTATCGATGATCAAAGCACTTTTGCTAAACTGTCGATTGACGAACAAATGATTACATTGCTGCAAAAGAAGTCGTTTGCAAGTTATGAATCACTCCTCGAAAGTTCAAAGTACAGTGATGTTGTGTTTGTGGTTGGCAAGAAGAAATTCAAACTGCACAAGATTATTCTCGCATCTCAATCGCCAGTCTTCTCAGCCATGTTTGGCGCAGACTTTGAAGAAGCCAAACAAAATCGAGTTGACATAATCGATGTCGATGTGGAAGTGTTCGAGGCGATGATTCGTTTCATTTACACGGGCAAGATGGAGGCATTGGGGGAACATGCAGCTGAACTGTTTGCTGCTGCCGACAAGGTACGTTGCATGTTTTCTTTGTTGTAAATACTAATCCATTATATATTCGTTCATAGTATCAATTGGATCATTTGAAATGCATCTGTGAGCAGTCACTCATCTCATCCCTCACTGTCGAATCCGTCTGTGGTGTCCTTCTCCTCTCAGACATGCAAAATGCTGACCAACTCAAATCGAAATGCATTCAATTCGTGATCGAGCATGCAAAAGAAGTGATGCAAACCGAAGAATGGAATCAACTGGTTAAAAGTAATCGAATCGATTTGGTTGTGCAACTGTTTGCAAAGGTGGCCAACAAAGACGAGTGATTGAACAAAGCGCAAAATAGCAAACTGTTTGAGAAACTTTGCTTTTGTTTACACCATTACATTTATTTACACATTTTCATTAATCAAATTTTGTATAACACAATGCTCTATACCAAAACATACAGTTATTTTTATTCTGTGCACAAATATTAGTACAACTAAATACAAGCAAATAAAACTATTTCCAAAGACAAAAATATCTTGTTCGTTGACTCAATTAATTGAAAAACTTCGCCATTTTTCATTCTGCCAAAGTTAATCTCTAGACGATTTTCTGCATTTAACAATTTTAAAATTTCATCAAATTCTACATCTGAGGAAATACTGATTTATTCCGTTTGATATAAAATTGGAGTTAAATCTAAATTTGAACCCAAATTGGAATCACGAAGTTCCAAACTTTTTATCTATTAGAAAATTAATATATCAAACACATACAAAATCACCAGGAATTGTATTCAGCAGTATATCTACAAACTTATTTATAAGTCCACATATAAAAGTTTGATAAATTTCCGAATTTTAGTCGAAGGCACAATTTTACATTCTCACTTTAAATCTGATAAGTTTGAACCCATACGAGGATGATCGTGCAGTAGCTGAGACTTGCATTTCCTATGATAAATAAATTAAGTGATAAAAATAAAGCGCATGACAAAATCTCGGTTACTCGAATGATTAAGCAAGTGAATAGTTGTTTGTTTAAATCAATTTATTGTCGAATTAATTTGAAATAAACAACTTTGATCATCATCACTTATTACTACACAAGTAGTCTTCCGGATCGTTTCTGTTTGTGTCTTTTCTTAGTTCTTTGTTTAGTGTTGATCGTTGTTCGATTGTTGTCAGTGCCACTCCTCACTCGTCTTCTGTGTGTCATGTAAGTGGCAATGATGATCACATTGAGCAGTATCAGTCCGAGCACGATCGGTAGTGCATGAGTGACCAGTACTGATCCACCTGCGTCGTCTTCCTGCTGTGTCTTTTGCGCCAGTGACTCTTCTTCTCGTCGTTTGACTCTGTCCTCATGTCTCTTGTGTAGGTCACTGGCCAACTTCTTCACCATGTCCACCTGTTCCTTTGGTGCGGCATTGCTGAGTGAGTCCACCACTTTGCGTCCTGCGTCATCGAATTTTGTATGCGCTCGAACCCGTTCCAACTTTTCCAACCACGAATCGCTCAGTTTGTCACCCTCGATCTTGGTGTAGTACTTGTTCAACATTGCCAGGTTAGAGCTAGAAGCATCATGTATCTTGCGTGTTCGGATGACACTCTCCAAATTGTTGAGCATTCGCGAGGCGTCAAAGCCACTCGGTCCAGAGAATCCATTCATTAGGCTCATCAACGCTTCGTTGCTTAGGCTCATCTTTTGTTGGCCGAAGGGTGAGGACTGGCCTGAGGTGAACAGAGTGCCACTTGAGGTGAAGGTCACAATCAGATACTGAACAAACACAACACGCAAAAACATCATTGGGGAGAGAGGAAAAGACTTGAGGGGAAGGGATGACTTCATCGTGGCACAAACAGAGGACAACACACACGAAACTATTCGGAAAACTAACTTATAACTTATAAAAGTTCATTTAAGGAAAACGAACATTTCAATCGAATAAGTCCATTTTGGGAATTCCAAATCAAAATTATGAATGTTTTAGCACATTTCTATATTTTATGTAAATTTTCTTTAAAAATATCAGATTGAACAATAAGCACTAACAAATTCATTCAACAAAAATTACATTTCTTAATTTTGTTACTAATTGTCCGCATCTGAAAATTGTCCTGACATATTCGAAATCAATGTTGCAGAATTTGCCATCGTAGATGATGTCGCTGACTGCTGCTCGAACAAATGTTTCTGTCGTTTATTCCTCTCAAGATAGTACTGTTCGGCAAACAGTGAAATTCCCTAAAAAATATATCAAATGAATCAATTTGTTTCATAAGAATTTCTCAAACCTGTGTTCCATTAGCCACAATGAAAACATATGAGAAAACCATCGCCATATTGTCCTCAATATAAAACAGATACAGTATCCAAGGAATGCCAAAATTCATGATCATAATAAGATTTCGAACCAATTTTGCCAGTTGACGATTTTTGCGTATTTGATTTTGCTCCAGTCTGAGGTAGAGGTTGGAGTTTTGAATTCGTGTCATTGTGGGAATGCTGTTTAATATGGCAACAATTCTACAGAGAATGCATACATTTGTCAGAATGATACACGTGATCGGTGCGAGGAATATCCAAATGTGCAATGGATATTTCTGTGTGGATATCCAACAACTAGGAATAAAAATTATTTGGGAAAATTATTACAAAAAGAGAAATACGTCTACTCACAAATGATCTCCAGAAATGAAATCAAAATTTGTGTTCTGTTTTCCACGAAACGATGCTAAATCTGCGATCAATTGATCTCGATATATTTTGACATCAAATTCAACAAAATAAATCAACAGAAACGAAATGGCCATTACGAAGACAGGCAAAGAGTAGGCGAGCAGGGCAAATGCTCGAAAGGAGGACACAGTTGTCAGATACTTTCGAGATGTTGACATGTACAGATGGATGGACAACATTAGAGTGAAGGAAAATGTTGATAGAAGGGAGAATAATAAAACAACCGCTATTATGTCACAAATGGGCTAGGAAATATGATCAAAACTAATTAAATTTCAAGTACAACAAAACCTTTTTCATACCTTTGACCCAGTTCTATCGAGTCCGAAAACCACCAAAACGTGTGTCAAAATCATCCACACACAAATGTTCAACAACAGTGACGATCTATTTGCTTTTGTTTTTCTCTGGTCATTTTGAAGTGTATAACCAGAATGATTGTTCAATAGACCACCAATTGTGAGCAGTAGACAAGTCACTGAAAGTCCAGTGCACGCATAAGTCAGGTACGACTTGACCGGGTCTGGCTGTTCTCGATTGGCAACATCTGCCAGTACGGCAAAGTTGGACAGATGATCACACTCACAGACAGTGTAGGTTAGGTTCGATTTGCGGCCATAATGGTAACATCCGGATGAGGACCAATTGGATTCATTGAATTTCCAGTAATTGCACTGCAGTTTGTCATGGAATTGAGTTGGCTCCAAGTTTTTCGATCTTATAAAATAAAATATTAATCAAGATTTTAAAGGAAATAATAAAATCTTACATAAATCTGAATCGATTTGGTGGATTCAGTTCCTTTTCCCTGGTTTTTCCTATGAGCAATGAAAGAATCTCCGAGTTGACCAACAGATAACGCTCGAATGACAAATATTGCGACACACTTCGAATGGATGCAGCAGTTGAGACAATTGGATCACTTCGTTTGATGCCATATTTTGTCAGATTCAGTCCATCGAATGGTATTTCAACTGAAAATTCATTTGTCAATTCAAATTCCATCTTCCCGCCCACATCTGCTACGAAAACTTTGGTTTCCAAGTGAATGCTTGGAAAGTTGTCAAATCGAGTGTGCGACTCATTCTGAGTGTGATGCAACAGAATGGAGAGATCTTCGACAATTGTGAATATACTCGAGGCAGACTTGGTGATCTCATCTTGGGACAAGTTGGCCCAAATTTGTGGCTGTTCAATGAGAACGTTCAGTACTGTCAGTGAATTGTTGGTCACGGACACGGCTGTGGTACGATTGACGTGCTCAATGACGCCTGGTTTGATTATGGACGCAGTGGAGTCACCAACATCATCCAGCGATCCTTGCCATTGATCTTGAGTGATATCCACTGAGGAAGTTATATTGCTCGCCAGATCTGACAAATTATCCGAAACATCGTTAATCACTTCTGTTGGCTCTTTCCGGTCTGATACGAGCACAGCAAAAGTAGTCAAATGGTCACATTCACAAACAGTGTACAATCGATCTGATTGCTCTTTAACGTAACTACATCCATCGGTTGACCAGTTTGCGTTGTTCGAGTCCCAAAATGCGCAATTTGGATTGGCGCCAGCACTAATTTGATTCAAGTTTCTCATCCTTGAAAAGATGAAATTAGGTTTTGTTTGAATCTTAAATGTTGAACTTACTTTAAAACAATCTTAAAAGGCTCAACCAGATTAACTGAATCTAGCTCATCTTCAACAATTACTGAGATTATCGGAGAATAAACGACAAAAGTTTGATTTGCTAAAACGTAGGAAGAAATGTTGCGTATAGCTGTGGTTGATATGGACATTAGAGAATTGATGTTTTCATTCGGAAGACCACTCAAAGGAATTTCTAATAAAAAATCAATAAAATCAAAATTTATTTTCTCTTTATTGGAAGTCGAGGTTTGAGTTTGAAGTTCCAAATTGGTGAATTTGAGTGATGTGTTTGTGGTTTCGTGGGCAGAGTTGATTAAAACTGACAAATCGTCCACCAACTTGAAAACATCCCGAGAAGACTCGAGTCTTTCGAATTCAGTAAAATTTGACCAAACTTTCTCAGCGCCAATCAAGTGATCCAAACTTGACAAGGAAGATTTGACAATTGATTCAGCTCTTGCATAACTAGTGAAATAAATCATTTCATTGTTGGTTATTCAAGAGAGTTAGGAAGCGTGTTTGGTTGCTTAGGCTAGAATGACCGCGGTCCCCCATCCCAGGGATAAAAGTTTGGGTAGTCCAGTGACCACTGAGCCAGCCAGTTGTACGACGGAGGGGCCAAATGTCTCCTCTTAAAACTGTGACATTGTTTCCTGCACTCCACCACTTACCATCTAGTGCCATCCTCGACCAGGTATGAGTCTCCCTTAGGCAATAATCAGTCCTGGTTCGCGAGGAGAATCTTGGGGGAAGATCGGTGGGATCTTCAGCTGTGGGCTTCCACTCACTCGTTCCCCAGTCGGCACAATGCATTACGCCCTACGCGACCGATCAGCAAAAACTTGGCCTGTAATCAGACTGCTCGGGCTCGGCCAAGTCCACCAAAAATGGTGTGGTACTTCGATAATGAATGAATGAATGTTGGTTATGCTACTCGTCAAATTTCTCAAAGAATTGAGCGAATCTCGCAAAACTGTTCCGTCCATTTGTTGTGCAGTTGTAATGTTTCTTTGTAACAGATCAAACTCCTTTTGAAATGTCTCAATCACCGAAGCGCCTTGTTGTTCGACATTGAGAAGCACAACAAAACTATTGGAAAAATGATCACACTCGCAAATTGTGTGACTTTCGGAGGACTCTTCCGAACTAATCTGACAACCATCGGTAGACCATTGGTGCAACTTGCGATCATAGAATCCACATTTTCGAATGTTTTCTTGGTTAATCGGTGAAAGGTTTGTAAAACTATTAAAAGTAAAACGTATTTTAGCACGTGTCATAAAATTGAAATTCAACTTACTTCAAATGTATTCTATACGGTGAAAGTAGATTGAGTTCTATGGCTTGATCAGCTACAATCGACACAATGGGCGAAATGATTTCAAAGTTGCCATATGAAAGATAAGATCGCGCAGTATTTTCCTCTTGTAGCCCAATCATTGTGGCAGTGATAGCAACCAGATCTGTTTGTCCACCTTTATGAGCCAAACCCATCAAAGGAATGTTCACATGACAAAGCACTACATAGTTGCCAATTTCGTTAAATCCCAAATCAAAATTAGAGTCATTTTCATTCTTTCGATTTGATAAATTCGCCATAATCCAAATGCCATTTTGATTGCTTCTAGAAACAGGATCACTCTCCAACGATTCATTCAATTTGACATTTTTAAGCATTGATAATTGTTGAATAATCGAAAAAATTTGTACCACTGAATTTAGTTTCTGTGAATTGGGTTGTTCCAACCAAATGTCGTGTGTCTCAATAAAACTGCCAATCATTGATTGTGATATATCGACCACATAAGACAAATTCTGTGGACTAACTTGAAGCAGTAGTTCAGTGTTTGCGTTTGTGCCACTAGCAAATTCAAATATTTTGCCAAATGATTTTTTCATTGATTTCAGTGTTAGACGTGGATATGCAGTGGCATCGTAAACTATATCTAGAATCATAGATCTAAAACTATGCAGAAATGTATTTCCTCTATCTGTGATGTAATTCAAAAAACAATAATCAGAGAAAGAATTGCAAGCCCACTGAGAAAAAATTTCATTTGAGAGTGCTCGATTGTAAAAGCAGCCATGATGTAATAGCCGTTGGTCATTTGACATTGAGAATGTCCTTCCTTCAGGCATATCTCCAATTTGCATATATCTCCAATTTTGAACCCTGAAATTGCAAACCAACAATTCGTAAATTCATAAATTTTAATAAACTTTACTTACAGTAGATTTATTCGATGTGGTGCATTGAGAAGCAGTGTTGGTCTGTCTCTTGTTGCTCCATATGAAACGTAAATTAACTCGGAAAGCACATTTGTGTTGTTGTTGGATTCAAAATAGTCAACGAAAATCCTGATCAAATTGCCAAACAGCACAACTGTAACTGCACTTTGATTTGTACTCAATTCTTGTTCGCTCAACACGGACACATTCAAATGTTGCACAGGAAAGTGCAAATGAACATAATTGTCGAACTTGAAGTCTAATAATGTTTCTGAATACAATTTCACTGGTTTCGCCAGTAAACGAATGCCCGGACTTGATTCATCGAATTTGGCTGCAAAATTTGAGTCCTTAGTAAATTTGCTATTTAAAATTCTGGTGAAATCATTCATGAACTGTACTAAGATTTCAATTTGTGTATGCAAACTAGAATCATTCCAGTCAACTTTGCGTATCAAGCTATCTAAAATTCTCAATACTTTGTGTGTGATTTGTTGCAACTTTTCATAAGTGAAATGTTCAATAACATTTTCTTGATTTAAACTTTCAACAAGTGAAGTCATATTTTGAAAATAATCTACATAATCTTCATGCCATATTTGACTGGTCAAAGTGAGGTTTTCTTGGATCAACTCACTTTCAATCAAAAAATCTTCAATCACTTTTCAATAACAGGAATAAAAAATGAAGTTACAAATTAACTCCCCCTTTTAAAA
Source organism: Rhizoglyphus robini (assembly GCA_023373905.1). NCBI lineage: Eukaryota > Metazoa > Arthropoda > Arachnida > Sarcoptiformes > Acaridae > Rhizoglyphus > Rhizoglyphus robini. The sequence goes on along the minus strand of JAKIJQ010000271.1, from coordinate 104,441 downwards.
CCAAACCTTGTATCGGATCATCGAAATTAGACTCTGGCAAAATTAGGAAAAACTTCTCATTTGCATTTGCACAATAAAACAAAATCACATTAAACAAAATCATAAAACATTTGAAATGAATCATTTTGCTAACAAAATGAATTCAGCATTAATTGACCAAATTAACAACCAAATAACAATTTGCGCATTTTTATATGTACTTTTTGGTTAATCGCCTTGAACTTGGTATGCAAATTAATAGTATTAACAAAGTCATAAATTAACTGTCTCAATTATGACATATATTGTATGCAAATTGACTCCAATCGTGTATATCTTCTGCTGTTAATCATAAACATAAATTGTTTATTAATATAACAAATTATCTTTATGAGACATTAAGTTTGACAAGAGTCTTGTCACAAGACTCGCGTCTTTCTACAGAAAGAAGAGACGCTTGACGATTTAAAGGGAGATCAAAATCGATGATTGACATGAGATGAATATATGATATGCGGATTTTTTTCAATTAATTTGAGTTTCTTAAAAAGCAGATTCAATACTTCCGCCTTTTCCAAATACAAAGTAATCAAAATCATTTAGCCTAACAATTATTGATTATTGATTGAAGTTTTGGATTATCTCAGTTGGAAAATAAACCACAGATAATTGTGCTTTAGTGTTTTGAATCTAAATTAGAGTGTTATTCATAAAACTGCTAACTGCATGAAGACTACGTGTAATGCATTCGAAAAATATTAATATCAAGTTGATAATCAATACTAGAATTGTGAATGGGTAATTTTTGGTTTATTAGGAAAGTTTCTTTTAACATAGCCACCCTATTCATCATTGATTGTCTTAATGTATGTAGGGTCGATTTAGTAGAGATCTCCTCACTCGGCTCGAGACTGTCGTTTCTGTAACGATCTTGAGGAGAACCGAAGATCGCGCCGTAACTAACTAACCTGGCCGGTTAGATCTATCACCTGGATTAATCTTTATAGTGTTATTGGGCAGCCATTATTTTGTATAACTTTGTTTAAATAAAGTGCGTTTACATTCATTCTTTTCTTGTTGTTAATATTCTTGTTTAGTTGCCGCGTTCTGAGTTATTTTCTCCTGAAAATGATTTAAATATAATGTTGACTTTGATGATCAAGATGTACCGACGGATGAAAGGTCTTCGACACAGAGTTATTATTATCATTGATAATTTATCAATGATAAAGCCAACTGTCACTGCATTTGTGAATGCCACACCTCAAATACATCAGCTGTTGATGTAAGCTCGTACACTTATGCTTTTCACTGGTGTTGTGTTGTGTAACCGTGTCATTTGTATCATCGAGTTACTTTACTGACTATCAATTTCATATAATCTTTGTTATCCTTTCGTTCCCCTGAATTCTCTTCACCCAGCAAAATGTCCTCAACTGTCACTCGAAAGACTGGTTCTACTACTTTGGTGATGGAGAAGTTTAGTCAGCAAACTGAGTGCAAAGATGTTGATTTGAAGATAGAAAATTTATCAAATTATTTTGGAATTCAGCCTAGCGCTGTTATATTCGATGAGGCATATGTATTTGTTTATTTGGTAAATTTCGAAGATGCATTCAAATTTCGTGCCAATGTGTCCATTCTCAGTTCGGATGGTGAGAAACTTTTTACTAAAGGTATTTAAAGTGAATATTATTACTATTAAATATAAAAAGTCTATTTCTTAGAATTCATTGAAGAATTTGATAACGAAACTTATCAGATTCATTGCGGTTTAATGCATCGTTCTAAATTACTATCACCTGAAAATGATTATTTGGACAATGGCAAGTTGACCCTGCTTTGTGAGGTGAGTTCAAACTGATATTTATACCTATCGGCTCGTAATTGGTTATTTATAGCTCGAAGTGATTGAAATGGACAAAGAAACCCAACAGATTCATGGTTCCATTCAGAAAGATTTATCTCAAGACTTTCAATCTCTGCTCACTGATGGTAAATTTAGTGATGCTACCCTGATTGTTGGCAAGAATGGAAAGGAATTCCAGGTGCACAAGGCTATTCTCGCAGCTCGATCTCAAGTGTTTGCAGCCATGTTCGAACATGACTGTGACAAGAAACGACAGAATCGAGTGGTCATTACAGACATGGATGATGATGTGTGTGTCGAAATGCTGAGTTACATTTACACTGGTGAGGTGAAAGGGTTGGATCGATACGCAATGGAACTGTTGGTTGCTGCGGACAAGGTAACTCAAGTTATCATATTTCATCTTCACTAACCTCATTTTGCCTCGCCAGTACCAACTTCCTTCGCTCAAATACATCTGCTCCGAGTACATGTGTAACCATCTCTCAGTGGAATCAGTGGCCAATGTGCTCATTCTTGCCGATCTGCATCAAACCACTGACTTGAAGGACAAATGCATCGAGTACATCTCCGCTAATGTCGAACAAGTGGAATCTACTGACGGATGGAAGGCGCTCGGTACAAAAGGGATGTTGCTTCAAGAAATAGTCATTTACTTGGCCAAAAAGAAATAATCGATTTGGTTAGTTGTCTATTGTATTTTTTTTGTTTCAAATTGTAACAAAATCAATAAAATTCTTTTAATATATATTTTATCTCAAAATTTACAGATAAATGAGCATTATACAGGACAACAACAATCATCATTTGCACGACAAGGCTAACGTAACTTTCCTAGCCAGTTTGCTTCAACAAATTAGCCTGAAACTAAATGTCATTGTCATTTTATTATTTTATTAGACATTTTCACTTAATGTGATTAGTAAATTAAAATTCATTTCACCAAATTATCACAAAAGTAAATCTCAGTGTTTCACCCACATCACATATGTGGGCCACATGTCAGCAGAACGTCCTATATGAATGCTCTCTCTTACCTGTACACAAATCACCTCGAACCTTTCGTTTTGTTGATGTTTTGTGCTGATCTATTTGGCTTTGCTTTTGACATCGCGACATTTGTTGTTCTATTTCACGTTTTCGGGATTTGATCTTCATCGAAACATCACCAGATTGACATGGCCTCAAGTATGGACATTTCGAATATGCCTCCCAATGAAAAGACCGCCTTTACTTGGACGATTGGTAAATTTAGATCGTTGACCCGTGAAAAGGGATCATGATCATATGATTTTCTCAACTACAAAGGACTAGAAGTTGATTTAGTTTTGTTTCCTATGGAAAATCATCATTACTTGCCAAATCACTATTCGATCTATCTTGGATTTCGCTTTGTTCTTAATGACGAATTCCAAGTTTGCTGTCAAATATCGCTTTTGAATCAAAAAGGCGAAAAATGCAACACCAACGGAGGTTTTACGAAAATGATCACCAGTTTTCGCTGCCATGTTCGAGCACGATTGTGAGGAAAAGAAACAGAATCGTGTCGAAATCAGTGATGTCGATGCGGAAACATTTGAAGAACTACTGCGATACATCTACACGGACAAGTGCTCTTCACTGGATCAATACTCGGCTGATTTGATGGTCGCTGCCGACAAGGTACTGAAAATGAATTTTCTATTTGTAATTAACAACTTTATCCAAAACAGTACCAAATGGATTTATTGAAGGCAATCTGTGAAGAATCCCTGTCCACCAATCTAACCGTGGACACTGCTGTGAAACTGTTTCTGTTGTCAGACATGCACAGTGCACTCAAATTGAAGGCGAACTGTTGCAAGTACATCACTGATCATTGTGGCGAAGTGAGTCTCGAACAGTGGAAAACACTAATCACAGGACCTGATCCTGAGCTATCGTTTGGTTTGTTTCAAAGTTTTGCTAATATGAAATGAATCCGATTACTAATATGCTCAAGTACAACGGGTTTTTGATTCGGATTTTACTTTAATTTTGATTTAATTTGATTCTTGTATACAATTTTTTGTGAAATAAATTCTTATAAATATCTCGAATGTCTAGTATTTTTCTCTTGATTATTCAAATCAATATTCTTGATTCAAGAATGTCGTTTGCTCCTGTTTCTGTCATAACCCTCGAGGTAAATTGTCGATGTTGATTATTTCGAATTGCTCCACCTTTCGAACATGCGTTTCAAAATATCAAACTTTTGAGCAGTTTCTTTCCAATTCTATTTAGTATTAAAGCAATCATACTAAAGTGTAGTAAATCATAACTGTTTGACCAAACCAATCAAAGTAATCAATCTCTAAACTATTTTGTAATAACTTTTGGTTACAACTTGTGCAATTTTATAAACAAGTCAAAATGTCTTCCATCCTCAACTCGCATTTTCTTCGCAAGTTAACCTGCCGTTCACTCGGATCTACAACATTGGAAATTAGGAATCAATCTCAATTTGGGTTTTGTTCGATCAGTTGTCTCATTCCCAACAAATTTGTAGCTGACAATGACAACATTATGTTTACGATGATTGCACGTGTTCAGCCAGTGAGCGATTGCATATTCCTCAAACTGCAAGCAACCAAATTGACGAAACCTGTGCTGGCACAGTACACGGTTTCGATTCTAGGTGATGTGAAACACAAATTACACTCTCAAGTGTTCACATGCAAGTTTAGTCAAGAAAATGAGTCAAACTATTCAAAACTGTCCACTGAATGTGAGCTGAATGGATTGATGTTCCAAGATCGGTTTAGATTGTTGATTGAAGTCGAAATTGTCGACAAAGTCAAGCCCATTCAATTGGCACTCGAACAAGTGGTTACTGATTACGCAACTTTACTCTCAAGTTGCAAACATAGTGACGCTGTGTTGATTGTCGAAGGCAAGTCTCTGCCTGTGCACAAGAATATTCTCACATCCCAATCGAATGTGTTTGCGGCAATGTTCGAGCACGACTGTGTCGAGAGTCAATCGAATCGTGTCGAGATCATAGATTTGTCATTTGAAGCTTGTCAACATCTCCTCTTCTATCTGTACACAGGAAAAGTTCTTCCACTTCAATCCACGGACAATGCACTCGAACTGTTGATTGCATCTGACAAGTACCAACTGTCCCATCTCAAGTCAATCTGCGAGTATCATCTGTCCATCACACTCACCATCGACTCAGTTGCCAATGTTCTGTTGGTCGCAGATATGATTCAATCAGTGCAGCTGAGATCAATCTGCATCGATTACATGGCACAGAATAGAAACAAAGTGATGCAAAAAGATGCTTGGAAGTGTTTGATGAACGAGAAAAGAATCGATCTGTTGGTCGAGTTGTACGCTAAGGTTATCAACAAATTTGATTGATCGAATGAGGATTGGTGCTAATTGGAATGTACTGGATTTGTGTAATACAATGTATGTTTTGTTTTCAATAAAAATTGAATCATTTTTGTCCTAATATGAGTAAATGCATTAATGGTGAGTGATCACTGATAAAGTCTTAATGTACTTGCACTTGTTTGATGTGATACATTCATATTTTGAGTGTTGTGACTCGTAAATGACTCATAGTGTTTTGTGTAGAGCAAAGTACAACACAAAACAACGTGGCAGTACGTGAACAAAGTCATTTGTGATCAGATCGACTTGAACATCACAGTTCTGTTTGTATCTTTGAGTTTTTCTGTTTACTTGTGACTACTTTTTTTCGATTGTCCGAAATGTCTACTCCACTCAACCAACCCCAACCCGAAACATTCTCCCACAGTTGGACTATCACTAATTTCTCCCAAAGCTTCCCCCGCCCCCACCAAATCCGCAAATCAATTTCGACTCAATTTATATCCCAAAGGAATTAATGTAAACTTTAGTGATTATCTCTCGATTGGATTTGGTCTAGTTTCGAACATTGAAAAGGAAAAGAGCATCACAGTTCGTTACCGAGTGTCCTTGATCGACAGTAAAGGTGATCGTCGTAATACAAAAGGTATGTTTGACTTTGTGTTGTTTTGTTTTTAATTTTGTTGCAATAATTAACAGAATGGTTGTACATTTTCTCGTCCTCGAAACGTGTTTCCGCATTTGGGCGATTCATCAGCAGAAGTGCACTTTTGGATGCATCAAATGAATTTGTCCATGATGACAAGTTGATTCTTCACTGTGAAGGGACTGTTTTGGGAGAACCAACGGCCCTGGACTATGCCACCACTAATTTGCCTGACTTGAAGTTTATCGCTAAATCTCAACCAGATTTGATGGTGAATATGTTGCACAATTTAGCATCGAAACACCGAAAAACCGAGTCAGACCTGCTTTATCCTCAAGAAGAGGTTCCAAATTTTGAAATACAGAATCAAGTGGAAGAGACATTCTCCTACTCTTACAAGACGAACATATGCGAAAATGTTTTTGCAATTTGGAGTCACTCAAAATATATGAAAAGCACAGTGGAATTGAAGCCACTTTCGCGTCGAGTATTGCTGGATATTTTGAGCTTTTGGATGGTGAGTGGCACTCATGCGGATTTGTCTCTTGTGCTTCAAGGTGATCAAGGTGAGAAAGTAATGAATGTGCACAAGATTGTCCTGTTGAATCGTTCGTCTGCTTTTGATGTTTTACTTTACGAAAAACAAATAAACCAACTGTCCATTGGTGATGTACCGAGTGAAGTGTTCAACATATTGATTCACTACCTCTACACGGGAAGAGTACCGATTTTGAAGGAAAATCAACACCAACTGTTGAGAGTTTCTTGTGAGGTATGTTCTGATGATTCATTGAAGAATGTTTGATTGTCAATGTCTGAATGTAACTTTTTATGTTTCAGTATGGATTCGATGTTCTCAAGGAAATGTGTGCACTGTCACTTTGTGCTCAGATCACCACTAAAAATGTGATCTCGTTGTTGACTTTGGCCAATTCTGTTTGTGCTTTTCCATTGAAACAAGCCTGTCTTGAGTACACCACCGAACATGCCACCGAACTGATGCTTGACCATCTCGATTCGATAGAAGCAGAATTGTTTGAGGAAATTTATCACAATTTGGCACTCAAAACTTCGCCTCCTTGTTGGATGACTGACGAAGTCGTACGAACCAACATTTTCCCGCCAATTCAACAACAACTTTATGTTGAAGAAACTGCTTCTCAAAATATGCGAAAAGACGTTGACAACCAATTCGTGAGCACAATCTCTCTTCTAGAACCACGTTTCTTTGATTTTTTGAAACACCCTTCAGGAATTCCCGATTACCGCATAAGTTCTATTCCTCATACCACTTGGAAATATAATCTCGAACGTATTTATTATGAAAAATTTTATGAGTTCAATGTATCTTTTGAGTCTGCAAATGTGGAGACAGTCATGAATGAACAAATGTCCGTCACTGTCCAACTTGGTGTGGCACTGCTTGACCGTGATCAGAATTGTCGCTATTTTTCTGATAAATGGTCTCATGTAACTCGAAAATCTGGTTTAGTGAAAGTCTGTGGCTATGTCTCGAATGAATCCCTAAGGAATGAAGCTAATAGATTTATTTCCAACGAGATTGAATTCACAATTCTCGCATATGTAAGTTTTGAATGCATTGGATTGTTTTCTTTTGTTAAGGCAAGTCGCGGGCCAATTTTGGCCGAAAAATGCAAAAAATTTTTTTTGGTCTTAAGTTATCAATTGTCTTATTATCTATCATCTCATAAAAAATTATATCAAATTTCGGACGGGAAGTCTGAAAAAAACCAGTTTTACCAGAATTTTTGAAAATGTCACATAATCTATGAATGGCCCCCAGTGCCCCCGGTGCCCCACAATGCAATATTTGAATTTTACATGTGTGACAGTATGCGCGCATACGAGGCATATGCCTTATTATGATAGATATATTTTATGCCTTATGAATTTCGAAGAAATTCATTAATATTAATCCAGAAATATTTCTAAAACGATTAAGACAAAATATTAAATCGAGTAATATTTATCGTATGACACTTGAACTTGAAATTTCACCAAAATGGGATTAAAATTTTCCAAATTAAGTTTTATTTATATATTTGTAGAAACATGTTTATTCCTCACTTGACAACCAATAATTATTATAATGAAATGTTCAAACTGTACAAATAAGGTCTTGCTGCATTCGATTACATTCCGCAAACTCGTTTTCCTTCTCTTGATTTCAATCGCGCTGGCTATTGATGCCATTGCACCATGCTATCTGTCTGGGAAATAGTAGTTGTGATTAGTTATAGTCATTTAGTCATTTATATGATTCACTTATCTTTTTCGGCCTTATTGTTCGTTTCGGTCGTAATTACGTTATAACCTACCTAGTTTGAATGTAAAAATCTACATTCATTCATTCACATCAATGTACGCAACCGCCATTTCTGGTGGACCTGGCTGAGCCCCGAGCATGTGATTTACAGGCCAGGTTTTTTGCTTTCGCATCGCGTAGGGCAGTACAATGCGCAATGCAAGGTGCCGGCTGGGGAACGAGTGAGTGGCAAGCCCACAGCTGAAGATCTTACCGATCTTCCCCCAAAATTCTCCTCGCGCAACCGGGACTGATTATTGCCTCAAAGGGACTCACACCTGGTCGAGGATGGCACTAGATGGAAAGTGGTGGAGTGCCAGGATGCAATGTCACAGTTTTAAGAGGAGACATTTGGCCCCTCCGTCCGAACTACTGTAGCTGGCACAGCGGTCACAGGACTACCCAAATGTTCGCCCTGGGATGAGGGACAAACATACCTTGATGTCTTCACTAACAGAGGCCGGGCTGATAGTCTTCGTCATTTTCTTTATCCTCATTTCGAGCACGCTTCCTTCTTACTGACTTCTGACTCTCCGCCATCCTCTTCTTGTTGACTCGAAGCTTGTCCATAGCTTTGCATCTTTCCACCATCTTGGCTCCAATCGGGACACCCAACGATGAGAGAACATCGAGAACGGCGATATGTCCATCATTGTAGATGCAGGCAGACATGTTGACAGCTAGCTCGACCAGAGTGCGATTAGCGAAGCCATTCTTCGAAAGTCGATTCCAAACAGTCGAGTTCACGCATTCGTTCGCATTCTGAGTTTTGCCATGAGTGACCTTCTCAAGTAATTCCAAACTGGAAAGAGCTTCAAAAGTATCCTTCACGCATGCCATCACCAAAGGATCGATGTGAGTGTGGGCCTTATTCTTGTGACTGTACGTCTGCTTGTTTTGCTTGGCGATCAGGTACTTGCAGAATTTCGGGTCACAATCACTGTGGTCAGGGTTCTCGTCGGTTGAGGCGAGGTGCTTGTACATGCCCATGATCCTTCGCCTCATCAGTTCGACATTGTCTTAGCATTTCAGTTGAAAATTATTACAAGTTTGGAAAATAATAAACTTTTACCTTTGTACTCGTGGATGATGAAGCTGTAATATCGCTGAATCTTGTTGATATTCACCATAGTGAGTCGACCAGCTCCACCAAGACCTTTCTTCGCTCCAACCATGACATTCTTGTACTCGAGAAGCTTCTTTCGAAGCCGGGCTCCCATTCGTTTGCCAATGTGGTTGACACATTCGAGCTTCACAATAGGCCATCCAATGGCAGCCTTGGCCTTCTCAAAGCCCTTACTATCACCGTCGCCGAGATACTTAGTGACTTGTAAGTGATACTTGTCGTATATCTGCTTGATGATAGCAGTGACACCCACCGATTCCATGCCACCTGAAGCTTTCGTAGGATCGTAGTTGATACCACACTTGTCCCCAAGCTTGCACGGACCTTTTCCTCGGCACGTAGCACAATACTTATGACGAACATCGAAGCCCACGATCTTGTTGGTCATAAGATTGATTGCGATGATTATGCCGACCAATGACTTGAATCCTCTCTTCATCCAACTGCCATCAAAGGAAACGGTTAGATTAGACACGCCACTGAACTTTACCGCTTCTAGCAAGGCCCGCTTGATTGACCACTCTGATCTTTTCAAATAAGCATGAGAAAGGATTTTCTGGTACTTGTCCCAATCATCAGGAGGTTGGTTCAAGTTGGAGAGAGTACAAAAGCGCTTCAGCCCATTTTCTCCTATGCCAGAACTTCTCGCAGCATTGATCACAGACAAGTTCACCACATCGTAACTTCCATTCTTGTCTGCAAATTAAAAAAATTTACGTTAGATTAGTTATACTCGAATGGATTAATTTGCCTTCTAGTGTGTACTTCTGGGTTTTTGAATTGCAGAAATTTCTTGTGACATTACATTTATCGCAGCTCAAAACGAAATCAGCAGAGAGACCGACTCGTTTGACTGCAGTAAGCTTGATGCATCGCCTGTTCGAGCAATTACCACACAATAGATTCTGATATATGAACTGACTGACCAGACTCATATCGACAATGTCCCACAGACCTCCACCACCACTGTATTCGTCATAAGATGCTTGATTGGTACTGATCTTGTCTTGTTGAACATTTGAATCGATCTCCTCCAACGGTACCATAGGTTCGCGCTGATCAAGGTGGTCAAAGGAGAGAGTGTCCAAATTGATCGGAATGTCGTTGTATCGTGAACCGCTAAACCTTCCTTTAGTCCGTGGCATGATTAGACAGTGATAACAGTGACGCAAAATGACCAGAATCAAAATACTATGAATAATAAAAAGATAAAATTAAATTGAATAATCAAAAATCAAACGTGAAAATCCCGAAGACGAAATGCCGAGTTGACAGTGATAACAGTGACGCAAAATGACCAGAATCAAAATACTATGAATAATAAAAAGATAAAATTAAATTGAATAATCAAAAATCAAACTTGAAAATCACGAAGACGAAATGCCGAGTTGACAGTTGAAGTCTACACGCGTGTGTGACAGTATAACAACACAGTTACTCACTTCTAGCAATCTCTGAGTAACGTAATTGTGGATTGCCCTTTTGGCTTACTATTGCTGACCGCTGTCCACTGCACACCTTTTAGTTTATCCCTTCTCCTGTAAACCTCGAGCTAACCATTTTGTTTTTGCTTCTTCATCTACAAATCTCAACTGATTTTGTCGAACTTGGATTTTAATTAAAGCTAATAAGATTTACTATTTGGCGAGCTGAAAACATTTTTCAAATTTTATCTCATCTGATTGTGAGTTCATCTCAAAGTGTAAAAAACACGTACTTTTTTACATTTTTTGGTCTATTTCCTTAACAAAAGTTATATCAAGAGATTTTTTCAGATGCCGTTAAAGCCAATCAATTTATCTTTAATTTAAGCTATAATATGCCACAATCGGTCAAGTATTAAAGGAGAAGTAACCTTTCAAATAGCACCAAGTAAAATCTATAGGTTTGAGTTAAAGGGGCAATTCACAGAGGACGTTACCCGCGTCTGTCCTTAATTGAATATTCTTTTGTTGATTATAGATTTCCTTTTATTTGTCATTTGATGTGTGCGCACATACAAAGCACATGCTGAGTATTGACCAATTGAAACAAAAGTCCCTCAAACAGGCTTTCGTCGATTTGAAATCGAAATTCTGTGAAGGCGACAATCAATTGACTGGATCCACGAGTATGTTTTCCTTTTTGCTGACTCCAGGGCAAAACAAATCAATGCCAAATGCGCCATTTGAGGTATTGAATCTGCTTTCTGGTGACCTCTATGATGATATTGGTGAGCAAAACATTTGGGAAAATTGTCTTTTATTTTTTGTCGCAAAGGTATGTACAATTTATCTATGACAAACGATATCTAATATTTGGGGGTTTCCCAATTTAGTATGGAATTGATTGTGTAAAGTCAATTTTCGAGAATGTCGATGCTGACCAAATTGTCCTTGAAAATGTTCTCAAACTGCTGTACATGTCTGATCTGTGTGATGGTTTCAATCGATTGCACAAATTGTGCGTTCAATTCATCGTTGATCATGCTTCAGAGACAGTGTTCATCGATTATTGGAAAGTTGTCGCAAATTCACGTCCCGAATTACTCGTGTTGATGTTTTCTCTATTGGCCACATCGAAACATCACAATTTTGAATTGACTTGTGACAGAAAGAAGAAATTTCATCATAAAGTTTATGAAATCGTCTCACTGAAAGTGTCGAATCGAATTGAGGAAACCTTCTCGTGCACTCACTTCGTGATGTATCACCTTTCCTATGTCTGGCCCATAGACAACTTCTTTAGCAAACTCATAAATCCCGATTCTGAACTAGTTATTCCCGAGTTTTGTGCACCCGATAAGTCATCACTCAAATTTCGAATCAACAAAATCGCATCACATAATACTTGTTTTAGTGAGAAACAAATAGCATTTAGTTTGGTGTACAATCACGAATGTCCAAATTTGCGCTTCGAATCGAAAGACTCGATCATTCGATACAAAATGTCATTCAAGTTTGGCAAGCAAACTGTGACCACTGGCGATTGTGTTGAACGTTTGGTACTCGATTCGGGTTACATTCCTTTGTGTAACATTTTAAATGTGAAATATATTGATTTACTCGACTATTACTACAGGACTGAGACAAACAAGTTCAACATTTGTTATGAGGTAAGTGGGAAATGAATTTTGTCACATTAACTTTACTTTCAATCATCTACTAGATTACCCTACTTGACAGTTTGACGTTCGATTTGACCGTGCCTACTCCAGTACTGTCTGAATTGGTGGAAACATCGAAGAAACAGTTGCTCGATTGGGTCAATTCACTGATGCACGATGACAAACGAAATGGAGATGTCTCTTTGGTTGTGCGTGGAACTGAATTGAAGGTGCACAGCTTCATTCTCGCTCAATCACCAGTGTTGGAAGACTTGATCGCTCAGTCGAACAGAATTGATATTCCCGATTTGTCGAATGAGATAGTCGAACAATTGATGCAGTATCTGTACACTGGCAAGGTGCAATCACTCCACACGAAGTACGCCAATTGGAAGAAACTGTTGAATGTGGCTAGTGGGGTAATGCGTTCTATGTCAATTTACATTTTTCGAGTTAAAAATCTATTTTCATTGCAGTACAAACTCAAAATTCTCTTGCAAATGTGTCAACACGCGATGAAGCAATTTCCACGCATACCGAACGCAAATGGCAAATTTCGACACCGCAAATGATGATGACGTTTGCCTTTGAATCTATCGATTAAAACGAATTAGTAACGAGTTTCATTGAGATATTTTTTTAATGTTACTATGTTTTTTGATTTATTGTTTATTGTTTCTTTATGAAATGAATAAAGCGTTGTATAACTTTGAAATAGATAAATTGACATACATCAAGTGACACAACCATTAAAAGAACACAAATACACTCTGTAATTAGTTAGAATTCAAATTATTTATTGTACGAATGTATAGTTTGTCTTACAATCAAATACAAATCAAATTCACAGTCGACGATTGGCCAACTGCTGATCCACACGAACAAACTCGTTCGGATCACGATCGTCGATCATGTTCAGTTCGTTCTGATTCTTGCCAGATCTGGGCAGCTTGAAATGAACGAAACGAATGTGTCGAACAATAGCACCTGGCTGTTCCGAAGCATATTTGCAGTTTGGCCAAGTGCAGAAGTATGGCTTGATGTTGAGATGAATACGTTCATGGTTGGCCAATTTCCAATCCGAAGGAAATGATTTGCCACATCCTGTCGACTTGCATTGATGTTTGTTCGATCCATCAGTAGCGACAGTCTTTTGTCGTTTGTTGTTGACAGTTCCAGACGCACTTGATGATTTGCGTTTATGGCCAGAAGAAGTAGACGGAGCACCTCGAATCGATTCCAGCGAATCACTTTGTGACTGACTCCACTCATCCAGTTCGACGGTCTCCACTTGTGGATCATCAGACAGTACGACTTGAGCAGAACGAGCAGATCGAGACTGACCACCACAACCAAATTGGTTTCGAAGTTGAGCTACCTTTTCACGGAGAACTCCGACTCCTTCATCCACCTGAGCGACGAGTTGACGCTTCAGTCGTTCACAGTCCACTTGCATTCGTTCTTCAAATCGATCCAGGAACAAATGGATTCGAGTGAGACGAGGCATGGTAAAAACGAAAGATAATAGCAAATAGAAATGACAACACAAAACTCTGCAGCATGCAGCAGTAACTGTCACAGTCGGTCTGACTCGGTCAGCAAAAAGCAGCAGACTATTTCTACAGCAGTACTTTGTAAACATTGTCAGCCAGCTGTTTGCTTCTTTTCTCTCCATCGTCTGCATTTTCTCTTATTTCTATTTGTCGATTTTTCCGATTTTCGTTCACTGCGGTGCTTGGATTTGTGACATTCAGTTTGTAATTTGTGAAATACTATTTGAATGCCGAAAGTTACACAACAATTTACTAAATGAGATTATCTTACATGGTCAGCGTTGATTAGCATATTCCATGGGAAGAGGGTTGCAATGCCATTGAACAGGAATATTATGAATAAAAGATTTAGTCTGTGAAATGACATACAAATAAACATGATTATTGAAAGACATGTATGATTCGCTTAAACCATAAATCATTAAAGCTTAAATCATAAAATTGTTCATTGAGATCAAGCAGCCAAAGTAAAATACAATAGAACTTACGTATCTTTACTAAAGATTCTTTAGGGCAAATGCCCTTGATAACACTTTCGGTGACTTTTGTGGAGAAAGAGTCCATCCTTGAAATATTTGCGTAAAATCAAATCAACCTTTAGGAACACCGGATATGTTGTATTTCGGTTCAAATGAATCAAGTAAAATGACACATAAGGAAAGAAATGTCAAATTTGCATGTATCATTTGTGCACGCACACACAAAGACACGTTGCATGATTGCACACTTTGATGAATTCCTGCGTAGATTTGCTATCATAAGAGTCCGTCATATATATATATATATATATATATATATATATATATATGGAATGAAAAGAGGACAACGTGTGGGAGATGTCACAAAGTGTGCTGGATTAAATCAATATTTTCGATTAGCTCTGATTCATTGGATTTATAGTATTAGCCCCCTGTCATGCAGATACAAGCATAAAGTGTTGTGACTTAGCATTTGGTTATTGAGTAATCAAATCAATGATTATCTTGCATGATTATTGTGATAGTAAGACTACAATCTTGCAATTATGTTTACTAATCCCAGCTTATTAAATGACAATAATGGTGTGATATGAGTATATGACTCAAGCCCCAATTTAATTTGGTCAAATTGGGTGCCAAGCTCAACTGTTAATCGCGGCAAAGGATATTCAAAGATGTGAATTTACTAATTGCTATAGTTTAGCTTGTTAATTGCATGCTACAGCAGACAAAAGTCAAAACGAAATGTTTTCAAAAACAAAACTCGATGACACAAATGGATAGAAATTATTTTGACAATTTGAAACAACTCGACAAACACTAGAAGAAATACTGAACTTGAATGTCCTTTTAATTAAAATGTAAATCAATATATAAATGCAAATTCCGAATGCTACAAGACACAAGTTTGAGTCAACAAATCATGAAATCGTTCACAATTGTAGCGTTATTTTCCGCCTTAGCATTTGCCACTGCTGATCATGAATTTCGCATCTGGAACAACTGTCCCTTCACTATTTAGCCTGCTATTCAGGGTAAGGGAAATCCAGAGAAAGGGGGTTTTCAGTTGAATATGAACAAGACGTACGTATTTCGTGTTCCAAATGATTTTAACGGTGAAATTTGGGCTCGTACCAACTGCAACAGTACTGGACACTGTGAAACTGGCGATTGTGGTGAGTGATGTTTGTTAGATTGCTTACGAAATTTTGCACAAGGTAACAAGATTCAATGTAACGGAGCTGAAGGTGCCCCTCCAGCAACTTATGCAGAATTCCTCTTAAGCAAACATGATGATGGAACCGAAATCTATCACCCTGGAGGAAGGATTCAATTTGCCCATCTCAATTTCGCCCATCAATGGAACGTACAAACGAAAATATGGAGCTAAAGAATACTGCGAAATTGCAGGATGTAATCAAAATGTGAACGCCTACTGTCCAAAAAGAGTTGGCTCTCCACAACAAGGCTGGCAAAGTTATCGCGTGCAAGTCTGCCTGTCTCGCCTTCAACACCGATCAGTATTGCTGTCGTGCTATTAGTGGACAAAGTATTCATCATACCTTGTCGGCAGCAACCAACAGTTGAGCTGCATGTTCGCCCAATTCGTCCACCTTGCCCGAGTAAATGTACCGAATCAGCAGCTCAAACACTTCCACCTCGACATCTTCAATCACCACTCGACCTTCCTTCATTTCTTGAGTTTCTTCATGTTCGAACATGGCTGCAAACACTGCGGAACGAGCTGTGAGTATATTCTTGTGCACACGTAACTGCTTGTCACCAATGGCCACAACGAAATCAGTTCACTTTCCACTTTCGAGAAGGGCTTCATAGTTTTCAGATAATTCAACAAACGATTCAATCACTGATGGTGCAAGTGATGGCACAGAGTTTTCAGCCATGATGTCCACCTGTAAAATCCAAAATATCATCATAACAAATAGTCAATCACATTTCACATTTGCTCAAACATACCTCACAGTAAATCTTCAAACTTCCATTGACCAATAAATCGTTGCATAGGTCACGTGGTACATAGAATGTAGGATAGATTGGAATATTATCTTCCAGGAACCTCATACCATAAGGTTCATCGTAGTGCCACGTATACTCTAAATGTCAGTTAACAATAATCACAAATGTTCAATTCAATTTAACAATAAATACCTCGAGTGTAATTTTTGTCTTCAGTAGCATCGAGAAGTGAAACACGATAACGAAAGAATGCCTCTTCTTGATGTTCATTGTAAGCCAGGATAATAACCGAAATTTTTGTGTCCAATGTCAATGAAATCCGTTAAACTGAATCCCAACTGAAATTCATTGCGACTGTTTGCAGGAGAAAATTTCTGCGATTTAGTAATCGAACTAAATTCATCAAATTGAACTTCAACGATTTATTCTTAATCTCTTATCACTTCGTGACAGATTTAAGTTTAAGATTTAAGAAAAATTAAAGATTTAGACGAACCGATCACTCTGGACAATGATGGAATTGATTTTTGATTTAACCAGAAAATTTACTTTTATTATTGAAGTGTGATCGTACAATAAATTATCTCAAGATCATAATTATTATCACAAACAGTAAAAAAATATATTCTATAGAAAAGTTTATCATTGTCTCAAAGGGGGATTAATGTTGTGTCAAACTGCAAAATCAAACGGAAACTGCTTTCCAGCAATAAACGCTTCAAACACGCTTCATCTCAAATATAAAAGGAAGCGTGTAAGCTAATTTGATTATCATTCGAGTTGAGTCTTCAATTCAATGCCGTTCCTCGGACAATGAAACAAACTGCAACTAATTCAAACCGAATTTCCAAAAAGAATTCAACCAAAGCAAATCAATTCAGATCCACTCCCAACCAGTTCACCACCATCTCCTCCTCCTCTCTGTTGATCACCAATCTCCACCCTCGAGTATCCGACTCAGACATCCGTGAACTATTCTCCGAATGTGGCCCGCTCAAATCATGTTCAGTCCACTACGACTCCACTGGTCGATCACTGTGCACAGCTCAAGTTGTCTTCGTGAAATTGTCTGATGCGAATCGAGCAGTGCACAAGTACAATCAAGTGCCACTCGATGGTCGTCCATTGAACATTCAACCACTGATCACTGTTAGATTATTTATTCAGTAAATAGATAAGATAAGGCATAAGCCACAGATTTAGTCTGTACACACAAAGGCAAACAGCCACGCTAGTCGAGCGCTCAGACAGAAGTGAAGCAGAGCATGCTTTAGTGACCGGTGGTTCCGTTGCGTGCATATGTTCATAGATGTCGTTACATAGTGGATGTTACAAACACTCAACAATCACTACTCCACTCAAGACCAACATTGCACAAAGACTGGGAAGCATGGCGCAACAAGCGTTCAATAAACCTAAAGGTCCAGCATTTAAACATGCAAATGGTCGTTCTAAACAAACCAATGCATCCAAGAGAACTTCTGGACCAAAAGTGCATAGTCAAACAAAAAAGAAAATTACACCAAAGAGAACTCCAACTGTCGATCAATTGAACGCTGATCTTGATTCTTACATTCAACGGAAACAAATGTGATTTTATTATTATTAAACGATTTTAGTAAAAACATTTCAATTTTTCTCAAACTTTACCATAATATCCTCGTACAGTTCCATGAGCAAATCTTTTGCCAACAATTTCCATCCTTCAGTGGAGGTCACTTTTGAGGCGTTCGCAGTGATGAATTTGATAGACTTCGACTTCAATTCATCTGCGTGGTGCATGTCAGCGAGTGTGAGCACTTGAATTACCGTTTCTACAGAAAGATTGTTCGAAAGTGATATCTCGCAAAGATGTTTCAGTGATTCTAATTGGTACTAAATTGATTGACAATTAGAATTCTGGAAATATGTAAAATACATTACCTTATCTGAAGCGACCAGCAATTCCGCCGCATACTTCTCCATCGCGTCAACTTTTCCGCCATAGATAAAACGCAACAATTCTTCAAACACTTCCACCTCAACATCCGTGATCTCAACTCGATTATGTTTGCTTTCCTCCAAGTCCGAATCGAACATTGCAGCGAATACTTCTGAACGGGCAGAGAGAATCGCCTTGTGAAGCTTGAACTGCTTTCCACCAACCACAAACACAACGTCCGAGTGCTTTGAGCTTTCGAGCAACGAATGGTAATCTTCGAGGGCTTTCACGTTTGCTAGCACAAACTTCTGATGATCAATTGGAATTGGTTTAGAATTTTCCAAGATAGTAACCTATATAGATGTTATATAAAATAATAAAAACAATCTAAACCAATCAATAATTTACCTGACATTTGATGACAAGTTTTCCATCAGGTAGTAAACGATTTGAAGGATAAAGAATGAAGCCACGATCAAGGTGGTACAGACCACCAATCACGGCTCGATCGAGACTTACTCCTGCACTAGTCGTGCATATATAGCTCGTCTCAATGTCTATTTGTAATTTTAAATGTATTTGTTAATTAATTTTGAAAAATTAATAATTTCTTACCTTTCGGAAAGCATTCATCCCCAGTCTCATTGATTAGTGCAATTTTCCACAATACACTAACATCCGTTGTACGCGGTTCGTTTCGGAAAAGATAAATCACAACATGATTTTCAAGAAAGGTAATTTTATCCTTAGGATAAAGTCCCAGAAAGAAAACTCCATTTTTGCAAGAGATGCTTGGGCATGAAAATTTATAAGATGTCACATCTTTAAAATTGTCTATTTCCCACAAAAACGATGCTGAGTTAGCTTCCTCCATTCGTACGAAGATGAAATACAATTTTAGTAAAGGTTGTTACTCTCTCAATTTGAGAACAGAAATCGTTGTCAAATATCTCTAACTAAATGCAAACTGACAATCACCACAACAAACTCCCACTCAAGAGAGTTACTCACAAAAATGGTAACAACAATGTTTGTATGTATTCACCAATCGGTTGTTTGGCTCGTATTTCAAATCGAGTTCAAGAGTCAGGCTTAAAGTTTGTCTTGGAAACAATCGTAACACAAGTGAAATTGTGTTCAAGAAATTTCTCACGATTTGCACGTAAAATCAAATTGTCATTTGATAGATTAACGTTTGACCGAACACTATAGTGTATACAACTCACTTGTGTCATACTGTGAACATTGTCGTAACAGTCCTTGGCCATGTCATGATGCACATTCCATGAATTCAGAGAAAGATTTGTTTGAAAGTTGTCTTGCCAAACAAGTTTCCAAGTTTGAGGAAACAATTTTTTAAAACAAGAATTGTCTGAAGCATTTGCAATCGAATTTATTCGATTTACGTTGCATAAAAATAAATAAGACAACCACAAATGCAAAAGTGTCATAATTTTGATATACCAATGATTCATAAATTTTAAAAAACTGTCAAACTTAAATGTAAATAAAGAATCTATAATAAGAAAATTAAGCAACTTAAAATTTTGAGCAACCAAAAGTATAAACCAAAAAAGTTCAGGATGTTTTCTGTGATATTTTCTGAATATCCATTTTTAACGTCAATTCTTATCTCATGAAACAAGTCTCTTTACTGAACGATCACAATTGCATTTCCTAACAAATTACACAACAAACAATATGAAATACTAAACTCAAATATCCTTTTAGAATACCAAGTTGACTGGCACAACATTTTGCTTTCAGAGTTGAACATAACATAAATTGAGATTCACCAATTAATTTATTAGGCAAACGATTTACATACGAACAGAACTCGATGCTTCAATGCCTGAAATAAGATTACTTTCACTGTAGGACACGGTTGGCTGTCGAGCAAGACGAATCTGTTCCGATCTCACCAAATGATAAGTGACAAAGCACACGAGCACAATCAACAGTACGAATATGCCAATTAATGGATAAATCACTAAAACGCTGTCACTTTTAGCCATAATAGAACGTAATTCAGTGCAAATGTCATCTCGGGTGGTGTTAGTGGTGTCGTCGGTAAATTTGCACGGTGACAGTCCGGACAAGTTTGACACATTTTGATACACTCGAATGTAGTCGACAATCAGTGCGGGACAGTCCCAAACGAGATTCTCAACATTGTCTGGAATTGGGGCCATTGGAGAGAACAATTGACCGCCCACACCAATTTGAAGTACAATTTGATGAAATTTGCCCATTTTTGCCGGATCAAATGTTATAGGAACACTAGCAATTCCATCATAGAAAAATTGAACAACAGTTTCATTCCATTCGAGCACGTAAATATGAAACTTTTGCAAGTCTGCTTCCATGCCCAAGGCCTCAAAATCGATGTCTCTATCAAACTGTTCTTTTGTGTTCAGAAATATTTCTCGATGGATCTTAGGTTCCTGTAGGTTGGACAGCATATCAATTTGACCAAACTCTGGCCAAAAGGATTGATTCGAGTTGAATGTGTAGATGGAAGGACGAATCTGTGCTCCAATTGGCATCGAAGCTCGAATCTCGTAACGACCATGACTGAAATCTGCCTTATGTGACATGATGGTCGAGCCAGTGTAGAAGTGTTGATTGTACTTCTCATACTTGGCACTCAAAACTAAATTGCCCGACTTTGTTTGAGCATTCTTGTCAACACTGCAACTCACTTGCTAAAGACCATTCGCTATGGAATATAACAATGAAATTATGAACATGTGAATTAAATTTAAAATGGTAAAAAAGAGGTTAATGAACAAAAAAAACAAACTTGAACAAAAGACTCCTTCGTTCACCACCAACCAATCGTCATTCAATTTCGAATCATGGAAGCCATCCTGCCAAACCAATTTCCATTTCCAATTTTGACTTTCATTAGAATTCAAATAACATTCTTGAAGTGGATTTGCACAAAAAGATAGACCAAACACGCAAAAACAAAATCGTCAACAAAAATTGTCTGGAAATGGCTTCGTACAAATAATTGACGACCACTAACGTGATAACTGATGTATAATCACGGAGGTGTCTGTGGTCAGTGTAATTTCAGTTAACGTTAACGAGAATCAATTGGTGTTATTTGATTGGCTGTAGTGTGTTGCCGAGGCGTACAAACTACAACAACATGGACAGCCAATGGAAAATGAAGGAAGAGTTTGAACACAAGAAATAGATAACTAGCAAGATACATTGCGAGACGAAACATCTCAAGAGGTTGATCTGCCTGGTGACATGATCTGTGAGTGTTCAGGGTTTGTATGTGTTGTGCTTGAGCTTGGGTTTGATTCAACAAGGCCTCGTGTTTCTGCATCCAAGTTTCCTTCAGAGAATCATTTCGTGCTTGTGCCACCCAGGCAGGTAGTGCTGTTGGGCTGTGGTGATGCAAATTGCAACGATGAACAACAATTTGATTAACATTTTCAACTTTTTGTTTAGGTAATTAAAACACAAATGAGTAAATTTACAATCGTTTATATCGTTAAAATTTATCTCAATTTCAATCTTAATTAAATTGTTTATTTATTTATCTCTGACGTACATTTACATGCCACTTATGAAAGACTATAATATGTTATTTTATCTTCAATGCTCAATAAGGGGCATATCCGTGAAAGTTATTTTAAAAATAATCTAATCTTCTATTTTTAGCTATTTTCAAGGCCATCTTTGTAAAAATATGTAAAACAATGTGGTTATTCTTAGGTTTACTTTTGAATTTCGGAAGTTCCAAATTGAAAAAGAACATTTTTCATATCAAAAGCACTAGTCTGTAATTTTAATTTTGTCATTTTGACTTGCCATTTTCTTCGTCAAAATATGTCTGCACTACTTCGAATTCGATTTCTTTCAGGCACAATCTTTGTTTTCTACTTTATGTGTTTTAGTGTCATCGATGATGTCTTTTGTTCGGACGTTACTATGGATGGTATCGATCAGGTATGTTTTACTACATTTTGTTACATTATCGACTTTTTTATTTACCCACCACAGCAACTGCTTCAAGACCTCACCACCGACATGCGTCACATCGAAGGCATTGGCATTGTGCATCAACGACTCATTCTGCTCATCAGCGCACTCGACCAAGATGATGCCAAGCCCGAGAATATGTACTCCGATTACTATGTGTACGACCTGCCCAAGAATGCACTCACAATCGATCCAAATGGAACGGATTCAAAGTTGCTTCTTTTTGGTGCAGTGCTGTTGAGTGCAAAATGGCCTAAACTGTACGAGCAGCTTCACAGTTTGAATTTGACCATGTTCAGCACTTCATTGAGCAATGTATTCATGGTCCAGGATGATCTACATTCGTATGTTGTGTTTAGTTATCATTTGGTGTTCAGTAAGACTGGCGATGACACCACTGCATTTGCGTACAACATTGACACCGGTGAGTTTATCGACTGGGATGGTGTGAATGTCTTCCAATGGCAAATCTATTCCTCGGACGAGTCGCTCACCCTTTACCACTCGTATGGTCACTACTATGAAAAGATGATCTTCTATGGAGCCGAGGGAGTGATGCCCAAACAAGTCAACGGAACTCCCCCACTGCAGATCAAGCAAAAGGGACCGGGCGCTCAAGTTTGCCAAGTTGCGGAAGATAATCCAGATTATGTGTTGGTTCGCATCGATGATAGCTCGTGTATGGCTGACATTCGCTGGAGTATGAAAGATAGCAGTTATGGTGCATTTATGGTGGGAGATCGACTCTTCTCAATGCATTCTCAAATGGTGATCACTTTCGAAAGCCATAAAGTCGGACCAAAGCTCTATTTGGCACGAATTCCATACGAACAATTTCTGCAAGTTGGCTTGCCCGGTGAGGCCACCGTCAAGCCCAACATCACAACCACCGAAGCTCCCAAACGAATCTTTCTCAAGTGTCTAATTGGAGTCACAATTGGTCTGTTTGTGCTGGCAATAGTAATCTACACGTATTGTGTGTTCTGCAAGAAAAGTGCCACTTCGAAGGATAAGTCGATCGATGATGCAGCATTGGCCAATATATTTTACAATAGCAAATCGATTGTTGAAAGCAAAGCAAGCGGCATCAAAGTCGCAACTAACAAGAAGACCAGAAGTGTCAGTGCAAAGGTTGCAAAGACGAACAGTGGCAAGATTGGTGCGAAAAGTAGTCTCAAGAACGGCGGTCGAAGCGCTACTAAAGTGTCGAGTCAAGCTTCTGTGATGAAACTTTGAAACTGAGGATCATTTATGATGATCAAGCAAAGTGATTTAAATTGAAAATAAAGTTTATATTGCTTTGCACTTGTTGTTCTTGCTCGAAAGTAGAAAAGTTTGCTCAACTTAAAAGTAAAACCTTACTAAATGATGCTAATTTTTAAATATAAATCGTTTATTTACGAAATATGAATTTCTTTTAATAGAATAAATTCTTTGAACTTATCATTATAGAGACCCAGTGGGATTTTGATTTTTGAACCCAGTAGATGAAGTGCTGCTACTGCTTGAGATTCGAGACTTGGCGTCATCTTGAATCTTGCTGGACACTTTTGATGCCTTTGGAGCTACAGAACCAAGTCCTTCTACGTTTGACGAAACCATAAACGCTTGGAAGGGATTGAGGCCAGGGGCGGTGGACTGGCACATCTCACCAGTCGCATTTAGCATACTGCTCACTTGAAGGGATTTGCCCTTGGGAGTGGTGGTGGTGCTTGTTTCTGGATCGGTAAAGGTCTCCATCTTAAAAGGAGCTTTTGTACTGCTGGAGCTGGGTGTAGTTGAATTGGGTCTACTTGCACTACTAGTAGTTCTCGGTGCTAGACTCTTGTGAGTTTTTGACTTGTGGACTGGTGCCACTTTGGACATGGACCCATTCTTGGCAATTTTAGAGTGACGGTACTTGAACCAATAGAAACCAGCAGCGGCAGCTCCACCAACAATCAAAATGACAAACACAATAATCCAAAGGAGGTTACTGTCCTGATCAGCAGCTTTGAAGGTGTACACGAAATACTCCACAAAAGGCACAAACCGCACTGGCACAGTCATGGCCATGGGCATCTTGTTATCCTCGATGTAGTCAAACAGAATGACTTGGCCATTTCGAGTGTCCCACAGGTGAACCACACTCGAGTGGATGAAACCAAACACAGGACGCCATGTCAGGACCGGTCTGGTTGTGTCCTTGTCTGGACAACTCTGGTCCGTAACACTGATTTGAATGCTCTGGTTGTCAGAATAACTCAGGAACATTTCGGTTTCAGTTGAATCGCTTGGTCCCTTCATCACGAGTTGAGGTTTACAGGACACGGACTCGACAAACTTGTAATCCTTTTGCCCTTGAACTGATTCGTCGGTAAGCACGCCCCAGGGAGCTTTTCGATGACCTTTCTGATTGATCCAGGCCACTTCGATCATTTTATCAACGTCGGACGCTGGAACTCGGAAAAGAACGTGAATAGAATGGTCTTGGCTTGGATCCGCAGTTCCGTTGGGTTCGACCCAAATGTTCAGTCCCACCAGAATTGGGTGTGTGCCTACACTGTCGACCACCGACTTGAGCCACGGGACTTGGGTCCATTCGGTTCCAGGCTCGATGCCACTGAGTGTCAGAGTGCCACGGACCGAGTCTACGGTCTCATCGGTGAAGGGAACCGTGTAGAGAATGTCCCACAGTACGAGATACAGTTTGTCGCTCAGTGGAGACACTGCCTGAAGTGTAAGGTTTTGTGGACTCTGGTGAATACGTTCACATAACTAAACGGGTGTGGGTGAAAAGGTTAAGTAACGGTAAAAGGTTAGGGTTGACTTACGGATTGAGGCGTCTGGGCTAAAGCACTGTTGGTTCCGAGAAGCCAGGAGACCAGAATCAGCGAAATGAACTGTCCCAAGACAATCACAAGTAAAGTCATACTCGAGGGCGGAAGGCGAACGTGTTAACAAGAGAACAATCAGACACAAAATGGCCGTCAAATAAAAAAAGAAAACAAAAAAAAATACAGATAAAATCGAATTCGAAACTCGAAAGTTGAAATTTACACTAGAAGTCAATGAGAAACTTTTTCAGAAAGTAATCACTCAATTGTTTTGGATTGAAAAACAAATGCATTCTAAAAGTAATACTTTTTATTTATAATTTAATGAATTTTAATCGAATCTGTGCCATTATCGATCATCTTTGATATCCTTTATATATTGACATTATAATGTTGCAATCGCTTCGCTGTGATTCCTAATACTTCGATAACCGAAAAATCCTCCAACTACGACTAACACTAGAAATAGTTGAACCAAAATTGCTGCTACAATCTTTCCATTTGGACTTTTGTTGTTCTTGTCTCGTGTGATTGTTGGTGGCATGAAGTTGGTTGGGTCAGTCACTCGACAAATATTGTTCATTGGTGTTGGTGTTGTTGACTTTGTGATGGGTGATTGACACTCAACCAGAGATGCAACACAATTCTGATCGAAACTTATGTCGCCCACTGCAATTCGAGATAAATTAATTCGTAGTACCAAAATGGCCGCGAATTAAACTGATCTCAACAAGAGAAAACGAATCATTGAGTAGACGAAAAACTTAGCGATTCAATCACGACTCTGGAGATTGCAAAAGATTGATTATATATGCAATATAAAGATGTCATGCACGATCTTGCAGAGGCATGTGTCTTATCTTATCTTAACTTTGACAATAACAAAATAATTAATTTTATAATTAATTTTGACTAGGGCATAGTTCCTTTTGTTTTGGAACTGATATTAACATCCTTGGTATTGGAGCACCAACAACATTAGTCAATTACGATTACAAATCCTTTAAAAGGATTAAGTAAAGATATAATACTCAAACGATTTAAACAGTTCAAGTATTTGGAAGGCTCCGGAAAGTTAAAATGGGTCGCTAACGATGGATTCAAATTGAGTGGCAAAGCTGTTCAAGTTCGTTACTCTTATTTAATTAACCTATTATAATTTTTATTACTTTTCATAGAAGTTAGAGGCCTTTTTGAAACTACCAGCCATATTATTCGATTTATTTGATACTGAATCGTTGCAATTCAAACTTTGGAAGCAAATGAAGGATTTTACTGTTCTTTCGTTCTCTAAAAAGTCTGACCGAATCTGACGTTGAAGATATGCGAGACGGAGCAGACAACTTGTTGAAATTGTGCAAAACCTTAGGAGATGTTGACATTTTCTGCAAGCTTCACCACTTGACTCACTATGGTGATCTTGTGGAGCTATTTGGTCCACTGTACTACTTCTCCACTTTCAGATATGAACGCAAGCATCAGTATTGCAAGTACATCGCAAGAGTTATGCGAAATTTCATCAACCCATCAAAAACAATTCATGAAAGACACCAAACGAGAAGAGCGATAATTGAAAAGAAGCATAAGTTTCGAGAAATAAATTTTTTAAAATCTAACGAGAATAAATCGGGCGAACCTTGTCTTATTAGCTTGAGTAATGCTAATAGAAAAGAATTTGAATCAAATTATGAAGCTCTACTTTCATGCGAACAGCCATACCCTCTGAACAAACAGGTTTTGCGTAAATGTACATCTTCGGTATTATTCCACACAACACAGTTCTACCGAGAAAAAAGCACCGGACAAATATTTTGTTATGGATTCAAGTTTAGTAATCATTGGAACGCTTCATTACATTCAAAATCTCGGAAACAAGTCAAGTTTGCTCGTGAGAAACGTAGGAAAGATGGCCTGAAATGTCTAACTCGTTGCAAAGGAACTTATTACATTCCATATGAAGATTTATATCATAGTAATGACTTTTTGTTTGAAAGTGGAAAGTTTTATTTCTTACTTGAGTCTAGTTATTAATTATAATTAATTATGATTATATACCAATCCTATCATTATTGAATTTTCAATGCTCATTCTTTTATCGTCCTTTTATTATTGTCATAAATTAATTAATTAAATCGTGTAACACATTGTGTATATTTACTGTTGAATTAACTGAACCTATCGATATCGTCAATATAAATTGCAATATTGCAAGCAATCATGATTTCATGGATTATTAATGTTATAACTGTTCAATAGACATATATATGATATCAGCTCAATATGAGAAAATATAATCTCACACAGGTGTTAACTATCGGACCATTCTTCGCATTGGTCTGATAAAAGTTCTCAAATTGATTTAATAATTTGATTTGTCACATTGATATGAAAAATTAAAAGTTGTTTTTTACTGCAATGCACCACTCCTCACATTTGTCTGATATTTCATCTCACTTATCAACCTGGTCTGAAGTACTGGGCTGACAGTGAATATGAACTGTGCATATGAATAAGTTGAGGAGGACAACCCCTCTCTCACTCGTGCACTCACTGCTGTGTGTTTGCTCAATTTGTCGGTTGGACATTGTTGTGTTGGGGCAGTTGGCCACTCGCGCTCGGTGCATGTTTGTGTGTGTAATTCGCATTTTGTTGTGATTTTTAATAAGTGATTTTTGTTTCAACGATTGATTTGTGAATTATAAATTTTAAACTGAATTCATTGCGTTCATGTGTGACTAATAAACGTGTGAAAATACTAAGTGGCTACTGTTTAATTTTATCAAATCCTTCAACAATCAAACTCAAAATGAATTATTTTTTAATGTGAATCAACAAGTTGTACTTTGTTCGACGTTTTTCAAAATTTTTTTCAACTTTTTTATCCGAAGTCTTAATGTAATTTTTATCATGTTGGCTAAGGAAAATCTATTACAATTTGTTTAAAGTATATAAATTTATAAATTTTGCATTTTTTAATTTAAGTTTTTTATATACAGATTACCGTACTTGCATTACTGAGAGATTGGGGGCCATTGTGCTTGTAAACTCATAGAAACTATTAAAAAAGGAGCAAAAGTCTTATTGTTCATAATTCCAATTTGTTCTGATATATCTCAAGTGAATTCAACTTTATCTTGAAGCATGTAACAAGAAATTTGACTTTAAGAAGTGGTTCGATGATAAATCAAGGCCTCACCAATTAATATTATTTTGGATTTTGAACAGTATTCATGTAATTATTATGAATTCAACAAATATTTTTGCTTCATTGGTGATTTACAAATTGTGAACAATCTGCAAAGTGATTTCTTTTCTGCTGTTTGAGTATGTTTTATTCTTGTTTTATGGTATTTTTACACACTCGGCTAAATTTTATCTTTATGTAACACAAAACTACTACTTTATGTTATCTTATCGAATAAAGTTATCAATATATTGCTAAGATATAGATTGTATAGATAAGCTAGTAAATGTACTTGTTAATCATATCATAAAAGCCCATTTTAACACCAACTGTTTATTACGCTTTAATGGAAATATCCTTAACTCAAGTGTCACCCAGCACTGCTGATCAGCAGACTCACTCACAGTGTAAACAAAGACCGCTCGACTCGAGCTTTTGTTGACGTTGGGTTTTTTGCTAATTGTCATACATTTTGTGATTTTGATCACTGGTTTTGCACCTTTTCCTTCAACTTTCTCGTACTCAAAATGGCACTCAACCCTTCCTCCTCAACTGGCCAATCTTCATGTTTGACTACTTTTCCAGTGAAACAACTAGCTACTTGCACTCTTGTGGTGGACTCATTTCCCAACCTGAACCGATCTATTTGGTCTAATTTGTTTTCTCCCTCCTTCTCGTCCTCGTCCACCAATGGCAATCAATTTCGCGTCTACCTCTATCCCAAGTCATATCTCACCGATTACGAAGACTGTGTACTGATTAGTTTGTGGTATAATTTCTTTAAGAATTCGCTCACAGTGCGATATCGTATTTCGATTATCGATGCAAATGGAGAGAAACGTCATACTAAAGGTATTTGATTTTACGTTTTGTTGACATCTTTTTATTTTAACTTTTTTTACAGCACTTCGATGGCATTACGACAACGCAGACAACAACAATCTGGTCGGTTACATAAATCGTAACTTTTTACTCGACCGAGACCGTCGACGACTGTTGCTTCCCAATGAAAAGTTCCCAAGACAATCTATTGTGAAGTAGAAATTGTCGGAGATGAACACTCGAATCTAAATCCTGAAATTTCATCATCTTTTCCCACTATGGACAAGTATGACATTTCAAAGGATTTCCAACAACTTTTGGTCAGTGGAAACCTGCACGACGTTGTACTGAAGATTGGTGACAAGCAATTTCAGGCCCACAAGACCATTTTAGCTGCTCGATCGCCAGTTTTCTCTGCAATGTTCCAACACTCGAACACAAAGGAGGCACAGGAGAATCGTATTGACATCATCGACATCACACCTGAGGCTGGTGAAATTCTACTTCGGTACATTTACACTGGAAGCTGTGGTGCCTCCGCCTCCTGGAACGATCATGTCTCTGACCTGTTTATCGCTGCGGACAAGTACCAATTGAAGCATCTCAAGAATGTCTGTGCAAAAGTACTCTCCACTGCACTCAGTGTCAGCACAGTCATTGAAATATTCCTTCTGGCTGACATGCATCAGGCCACTCAGTTGAAGGCTAAATGTGTGGACTACATCACTGAGAATTCGGCTCAAGTGATGGCGGGTGAGGGCTGGAAGTTGTTGAATGGTAAACCTGATTTACTCATGGAATTGTATCGGGACTTGTCAAAGTCGCATTCGATTTTGAAGACTAAAGATTGATTTATGGTTTGTATGGACATTGTATTGTGAATTTTTACATTGCAATTAATTAATGATTAATCAATGGTTGCTAATGTGAAACAAATAAAGATATTATCTGTTTTGTCAATTATTTTTGTCATTTCAAATGTTTCATTCCTTTATTACACTTTCTACAAAGGCAACATTGTCACTGCATTTGTGTATGGCATTACGTGACTGTATGTTTGTTTTGCTTTCAGGTTGTCTTTTCTGTGTTGTGGATTTTTGGCTTTTTACGAAGAAACTCGTCATTTTTCTTTTCGTTTCACCAAAATGGCATCAAATTTCTCTCAAGTTGGTACTTCATCAGCATTGGTGAAGGAGACTGCATCGATCACCTATGTTTTGGATAATTTAAAGAGTCTGACTGGTCATCACCAATCGTCTAATTTTTCTACGCCAAACTCGAAGCTTACTTTTCGACTTGGTGTTTGGTTAAAAGCTACTCCCTTTACTCACTGTGTTTTCATTTATTTGTATCCTTTTCGAATTGAAGAAAAGTTGGATCTCGAGTATGAAGTTTCGATTCTCGATTTGGATAGCAAGAAATGCTACACTAGAATGTTTCAATGTTCTTATGACAAGAATTTTGACTATCCTTACTAGTGATTGCAATTTACCGCTTTCTAAATTACCGAATCGCTTCGGTAAATTTACCGAAGTTCGGTAAAACCGCGGTAATTTACCGTTTGTAGCATTGATAACAGTAAAACTGACAAATTTTTATTGGCATTCATAAATCTCATCTAAATCAGTTTAGCTGGTGATTTTTGCATGTATATTAATGAAAATTCTTTTACAAAATTAAATTTATTAAATAATTATGACAATTTACATATTAATTACAATTAAATTATTTAACTAACTAACAAAATTAATTGATACATAATATTATTGCGATTTAAAAACACGAGAAAAATAATATTTCAAAAATACAATTGTATCGAGTGTCTTGTCACCCATTCGACAACGAAATTTAGTCAATATTCTTGCTGAAACACTAAAACAGCGCTCGGCATCGATTGTAGAAGGTGGAATACTTTGCAAGATGTTCTCGACTTTTTTCAAATTGATGCCTTTAATGTTGAGCTCGCGCCAAAGTTTAATTTCTTTTTTTACAATTTGGTAAAGTGTTGGCGGTCGATTGGTTGATTGGCTACTTGTTTGACTGTTCATTAGAATTGCAACTTTTTCCTTGAAAGTAATTTCTTGATTTAAGTTTGAATTAGTAGAACTTTGGCTTGAATGTTGTAATTCTAAATCGTCTGATCGGTCATATTCTTTGACAAGTCGGGCAATTTCTTTTGCCAAAATCTCGTCTGATTGAACAGAAAAGAATGAGGATTTAAAACTTGGATTTTTAATGAAAGAAAAAACATCGGAGATGATTGTTCTCCTTGAATTTATTTCAGTTAAAAGTTGTTCGCTCAATTGGGTACTCAATTCGGAATTAACTTTAGCCAAATCAGTCAACATAACTTCAATAATGACATCAGCTGTAAATAAGTCCGTTTTTTTATAACACAATTCGAGAACAGCATCCTTCAATGGTCGAAGAATAGATATTAATTCGTCCAACAATGAATATTCTTCAACAGTGAGGTTATCGTGGACATTATACTGTCGCAAAGTTTGCTTCACTTGAGGAGATAATCGTCTGAACTTTTCAAGCATGTCGAACAAACTGTTCCACCTAGTCTTAATGTCCAAAATGAGTTCAACTTTGTGACCAAATGCCGAAGTGGTAAATTTTCTGAGAGTGTCAACGCGAATTGGGAAGTCGACAACTTTGTGAACTATTTTTCTCACTTTGGCAATGACCATTCGAAGAGAGACTTCCTTAATTTCAAAATCATCCTCATCGTTATTTTCAAATCGAATAGTATCGGTAAAGTCGAATAAATTTTCATAAATTGCCTCGACAGATTCACTGTTATTATTAGCAGATTCATTTTGCTGCCTGGAAGAAACACTACTCAAAAGTTCATCAAGTGAATTTTCAGGAGAATAAAGAATTGAACTTTGACTTATTGATTGAATATTTTCTTGTTCTTGATTATCAATAATAATATTATCTAATGATGGTGGATTGTCTTTTTTGTAAAGGACTTTTGTTATGGCTAAATTAATCG
This sequence comes from Rhizoglyphus robini, assembly GCA_023373905.1. Taxonomy (NCBI): domain Eukaryota; kingdom Metazoa; phylum Arthropoda; class Arachnida; order Sarcoptiformes; family Acaridae; genus Rhizoglyphus; species Rhizoglyphus robini. The sequence goes on along the minus strand of JAKIJQ010000271.1, from coordinate 72,291 downwards.
CGTGTACGAGGCAAACTTGACCAATAATTTTATTGAATGAATCACATTTGATAAGTTTCTTCACTACGGGAGCGCCATCCGTTCCAATCGAAACAATATTTCTCGTTGACAAATTAAATTCGGACAATTTATCACAAATGATTTCGAAGCACTTTTCACTCGTGCAGCTTTCAAATAGTCGACAAAGACCAATAACGAATCGCTCTTTGAACGAATCCACGAGCGTCAAACACATAAAACGCCTGCTATCGATCGAAGTCCATTCATCAACAATAAGCGAAAATAGACCACCAGGTTTAGTGTACTTATAAAAAAAATGCTGCATAATTTAGACGAATTGTATCGTAGTAAGAAAAAATAATTTGCCGAATTGAATTTGGTGATTTTGGCAATTCTTTCTTGAAAACTATTTTCACCATTTTTTTCAGATCATAGCATTCGACTATATAATTCATAGTTTGAGAATAATAGGCAACTTTTCGGCAGATTGTTGCTTCAAAAGTGTCGTCAATCTTCGAAAACAAAGCTACGTGTAATGCCGGATTTAGGTCATCTAAAGTTTGATCAACTTCAATGTCGTGTTGAGTTTTCAAATGCGATATCATTCCAGAAGTGCCATTTTTCGATTTGTGTTTAAGTTGCTTTCGGCATATTTGGCCATTTGCCTTCATAGCTTGACATAGGACATAATCATTAGAAGTCTCGTCATTAACGAACCAAATCCATACATCACTTCTTCTGCGTAAAGAAGCATTGTCCATTTTGAGAAATTTAATCAGAAGCAAAACAAAATAAATAGACAAAACAAAACAGTACAGTGTCAGTCGAGTGCCGTTCGGAATGATTCGTTTACCAAAAACACAGCCAAAATTCGGTAGCTAATCGATAGTGATGGGCACCTTTCTCAAAAGCATCGCTTACTGTCAACTGATTTCAATACAAAGTGTCTATGAAACGGTAATCACCGCGGTAATTCGGTAAATATTTCGGTAAAAACCGAATCGCGGTAAAGAAATTTCTCGGTAAAAACCTTACCGCTGCAATCACTAATCCTTACTGTTTTGCAAGCTTTATAAGCTATGCACGATTGATCCAAGAAGAAAACGGTTTTATTCCTGGTAATAAGTTGACTCTATTTTGTGAGGTAAGTTTACTCAAATCTAAATTAAATTTTAACGAAAACCTCGTTTCAGGTCAAGATTTTGAAGGACCGTACATCATCGGAGAACATTTCTGGTGCCACCTTTGAAAACAAGATAAATCAAAACTATTGCTCTTTGTTGGAAAGTGGCAAATTCTCTGACATTGTGTTGGTGGTTGGTAAGAAGAATTTCAAGGCTCACAAGAACATTCTCTCAGCTCAATCACCCGTGTTTGCTGCAATGTTTGATCACGGTGAGACCAAAGAAGTGCAAGAAGGTCGAGTGGAGATTGTGGACATTTGTGCTGAAGTTTTTGAGGTTCTGCTTCGTTACATTTACACTGGCGAGATTGTGCACATGAAGGAATATGCTGAGGAACTGTTTGTGGCTGCGGACAAGGTTTGTGTTGGTTTGTAAGTCATTTGATAACATTTTTCATTTTGCACAGTACCAATTGGAAAGTCTGAAGTCACTTTGTGAGCAATCACTTTTCTCCTCACTCACCCCCGAATCAGTGATCAACATACTCGTGCTTGCAGACATGCACAACTCTGCTCAGTTGAAGGCAAACTGTCTCGATTACATCAACAAACATTCCGTTCAAGTCATGAAACCAGATGCCTGGAAGGCGATGAACCAAAGTCGACCTGAACTGCTGATGGAATTGTACCAGGATTTAGCTACTAAATCTCAATCACTTTTTAAACCATAGATTATATATCTATTACGGCTTGTAAAATTGTATTCATTTGATAAATCCGCCTGTTACTAATTGCAAATAGTGTCATACTACAAATATTTTACAATACTGTCACCGACAGCTCAAGTTATTGCGAGTGAGGGGTGGAAGTTGTTAAAGGGAAAACCTGATTTACTCATGGAATTGTATCGGGAATTCCGATTCGGGCTTAGTCAAGATCGCATTCATTTTGAAAGGTTAAACATTGGTTGTGGTTTTATATAGACATTTGATTGTGAATAATATTCACTGAATACCATAACAATTAATTAATGATTGTTAATGTGTAACAAATAAAGGTTTCATGTGATTTTATCAGATATGTTTGTCAAATGTCTCATTCGTTTATAATTTCTATAGAAATAATACTAAGGCACATGCAACATTGTCACTGCATTTGTGTATGCCATTACGTGACTGCATGTTTTGCTTTGCAGCCTTTAAATTTAAAGGCTGCAATTGCTGTCTTTCTCTGTGTTGATTTTTGGCTTTTTACAAAGAAATTCGTCATTTTTATTTTAGTTTCACCAAAATGGCATCAAATTGCGCTCAAGTTGGCACTTCATCAGCATTGGTGAAGGAAACTGCATCGATTACCTGGGTTTTGGATGATTTTACGAATTTGACTGGAGCTAATTCGCCCAATTTTTCTTCGCCAAACTCGAAGCTTACTTTTCGATTTGGCATTTTGTTAAAAGCTATTCCCTCCTTTGACAGTGTTTTAATCTGTTTGTATCCTTTTCAAACTGAAGAAAAGTTGGATATCGAATATGAAGTTTCGATTGTCGATTCTCAAAACAAAAAATGCTACACCAAAATGTTTCGATGTTCCTATGGTAACAAGAAGCATCCTTTTTGTTTTGCAAGCTTTATAAGCTATGCACGATTGATCAAAGAAGAAAACGGGTTTATTTCTGGCAATAAGTTGACTCTATTTTGTGAGGTAAGTTTCTTTAAATCTAAAATCAGTTTAATGAAAACTACTTTTCATGTCAAGATTTTTAAGGACCGTACTCCCTTGGAGAACACTTCTCGTATTATGTTTAATAACAAGATTAGTCAAAACTATTCCTCTTTGTTGGAAAGTGGCAAGTTCTCTGACATTGTCTTGGTGATGGGTAAGAAGAATTTCAAGGCTCACAAGATTATCCTCTCAGCTCAGTCACCTGTATTTGCCGCTATGTTTGAAACCAAAAAAGTGCAAGAAGGTCGAGTTGAGATTGTGGACATTTCTGTTGAAGTGTTTGAGGTGCTTCTTCGTTACATTTACACTGGCGAGATTGTGCACATGAAGGAATATGCTGAGGAACTGTTTGTGGCTGCGGACAAGGTTTGTGATTGGTTGGATTTGATAAGTTTTCTGTTATTAACATTTTGTTTGTATAGTACCAATTGGAAAGTCTGAAGTCACTTTGTGAGCAATCACTTCTCTCATCACTCAGCACCAATTCAGTGATCAAAGTATTCATGCGGGCCGACATGCACAACTCAGCTCAGTTGAAGACAAACTGTCTCGAGTACATCACCAAACATTCCGCTCAAGTCACGAAATCAGATGCCTGGAAAGTGTTGATCCAAAGCCGACCTCAACTGCTGATTGAACTGTACCAGGATTTGGCCGCTAAACTCAATCATTTTTTGATCAATAGATTACTACTTGTAAAATTGGGTGCATTTGTTTGATAAAATATTAAATTAATTCTGATTTGTTTCTTGTGTCTAATTGCAAATACTGTCATACTACAAATGTATTTTGTCTCTGTGTATGCATTTAATTAAACCGAGGACAACTTTCACTGATCTTAAGCTCAGCTCGACTTATACAGAAAAGGTCTTGTCATTTACCAGCGAAAATTGGATTATGATCAATTGCTCTGTTTTCTGCTTGATTATTGCATAATTGAAAAATCTTCACGAAAGCTTATATAGTTAAATTCCAATAATTTATAGTGATCGAAAATGTTATATATCATTAAAAACAGCTTGAAAATTACCTTAAGACGAAATTAATAATTTTGGTTATAAATAATCTACTTTGGTTTGCATTCAAATACGAATGGACTGACTACTTTGAGTGGGCTGGCATTTGGATTGCATTCGATCCGCATCATTTTCTGTTCAATCGCTATTCAACACTGTGCTGGGATATTTTGCCTCACTATAGCAGTGGTATTTACTATTTAGTGTTCGTGCAAACTGATCAGCTTGTGCTAGATTTCTGCAATTATCACATCACTGCTCGATATGGCTTCTTTGAGCTCAATCCTCAATTCAGACTAACACAAAAGTCGCTTTTGTTCTCCAAAGCATTCAGTGAACTGAAGCGTGTTTGGTGCTGGATTACAAACGTGAAGAAAATCAAATTTGATTTTGATAATTATCATGGAAGTTTCAAAACTTCACCGAAAACACGCGTTCAATTGGTGTTTCTCTCGATTCTTATCGATTTGGTTCACGGATTTGTGCATATGTTTTCATTAATGCTTCTTGCATTCAGTTTCCTCTATTACTGTAACCATTTCTCCAAGAAATATCAAATCGCAACGATTGTCACAATGTTGATCGACATGCTTGGAGTGTCATATAGTTTTGACCACCAACCGTAATTGCCTCTACTGTCTCTACAAAATAATACTATTCACTTTTGTAAATCAGAATGTATCAAAAGAATGGAATGATAAACTCAGAAAAAAGTTATTCAATTATTCAAATAAATTTGCTCGTTATTACCAAGTCTTGATGATACATTGTTTGTCTCAATTTGTGCACAATCATGATTTGACAATTCGCATTGCTCGACAGTTGAATTCAGCTTTGGTATCGAACGGACTCGTTGCATTCTTTGCAACCAACATTTCTCTCAATGTTTATCTGATCACTGTATTGTTCTTTCGGTCCGATTTCACCGAACTAAACCGAGTAATACTTTGTTTTGCAATCACTCAAATAGTTGGAGCTCTACTGATGGCCACACCAATGTTGATCATCACTAAATCTATTCATTCACCAGAGAAACACGTATTTCGATTGCTCCATAAATTGGACCGAGCAATCAGGTGGAAGGTGAAATTCAGTTTGTACTACGAACAATTACGAACCAAGGATAAGTCTGTCTTCACAGTTGGATCACTGGGAAAAATAACATCGCGATCGTTATTTGAGGTTTGTTTCTGCAATAAACTTTATACCTAATAATGTTTTGTGTTTTAGTTTCTGTTCATCTATGCAACGTACATCATGTTCATGATTCGGTTCATTAAGGACTTTTAAATACAAACCAACAACTTTGAAATAAATACTTTTTCGATTTAATTATTCGAATTAGTCTTTTTCAAATTATTCTCAATTTGAAAGTTACAAATTGAGTTATTGTAAATCAACAATGTCCAGTACTACAGTGCAAAGGTAGAGACGCTAAATCTTAAAATAGTTTTAAATTAAATAGCTATTTGTAGAATATATTCTCCAATAACTAATCAATTAATCCAGAATTTTATTTTTAATGCTCTTCTAAACAAATCGTGCATTTTAATAACAAATTTTCGATTAATAATTTGTCAATTGATATTTCAAATTTGCAAATAGAATTAATTATTTTTCAAATTGTCTTTTGTTGATTGTCCATTGCAGTTTGTCCAAAGCTTCCACTAGTCTGAATCAAAATGACCGAATATGAAAGCACAAAAGTGAACAGTGTCACCATGAAAGATCGAGTCAGGCTAAACAGTCCAAATGGACGCATTTGAATGTTCTCTTCGAGATGTGCAAGAGTCAACAGTTGATTTGTGATCAATTGTCGCTCTGTTAGATCACATAGAGTGATTACATTTTGATGAAGATTTTGTTGATTGTTGGGAAAATCAATGTAATATGGAAATGGAGATAAACCGAGTATATGAAGTTTTCTGTTATTTGACTGCGGGACATGAACACTATGTTTGCTGGTTTGCAAGAAAAATTGAGTTCGAAATTTGGTGTTACACTTGTTGGTAGTTTCAACAGCAAAACTGCACACCACAATTAGTCCAATCGTCAGTATTCCATACTCGGTAAGTGATATTATTGAAATATAAAATGTTTCACCAAAATCAGCGACCAAAAGAGTGAGTGCAATGACGAGTGTCATGCCAAGTTAGAACTTCTTAATAAACCGAATCATGAACAAGATGTATGTCGCATAGATAAACAGAAACTAAAATATAATAAAACATTAATTTGCATTTAGATTATTTTATTGAATACAAACCTCGAAAAGCGATCGTGAAGTTATTTTTCCCAATGTTCCAACAGTGAAGGCCACTTTATTCTTTGTTCGCAATCGTTCGTAGTACAAACTGAATTTAACTTTCCACCTGATTGCTCGGTCCAATTTGTTGAGCAATCGAAATGCGTGTTTCTCTGGTGAATAGATCGATCTAGTCATAGTCAGCAGTGGTGTGGCCATAAGTAGAGCTCCAACTATTTGAGTGATTGCAAAACATAGCATTATTACTCTGTTCAGTCCAGTGAAATCGGACCGAAAGAACAATACAGTGATCAGATAAACATTGAGGGAAATGTTGGTTGCAAAGAATGCAACGAGTCCGTTCGATACCAAAGCCGAATTCAACTGTCGAGCAATGTAAATTAGCTGATCATGATTGTGCACAAATTGTGACAAACAATGTTCAAGCAAAATCTGATAAAAGAGGGCAAATTTGTTTGAATAACTGAATAACTTTTTTCTGAGTTTATCATTCCATTCTTTAGCTATGTTCTGATATACGAAAGTGAACAGTATCATTCTATAGAGACAGTAGAGACAATTGCGAATGGAGATCAAAAGTAAATATCCCGTTACGAGCTGGTCGAACAACATTTTGACAATCGTAATAATTTGATACTGTTTGGAGAAATAGTAACAGTAATAGAGGGCACTGATACCAAAAAGTGTCCATCCAAACACATGCAGAAATCCGTGTACCAGGTCAATGAGTATCGAGAGAAATATTACTTGCACACGCGTTTTAGGAGATGTTTTGAGAATTCCAGGATAATTTTCGACAGCAAATTTGACTTTCTTCACATCCGTAATTATAATCAAACAGCAAATACGCTTCAGTTCGTGGAATGCTTTTAAGGACAACTGTGGCTTTTGTCTCAGTTTGAATTGAGGATTGAGCTCAAAGAAGCCATCTCGAGTAGTGATGAGATAATCACAGAAATGCATCATCAGCGGATCATTCTGCATGAACACTAAATAGTGAGTACAACTGCCACAGTAAGGCAAAAAAGCCCAGCACAGTAATGAATATTGATTCAGCAGCAAATGATGCGGATCGAATGCAATCCAAATGCCATCCCACTCAAAGTAGTCAGTCCATTCGTATTTGAATGCAAACCAAAGTAGAGTGAATCTAAGTGAGAGCACAAAGCAATAGCCATTGTACAAGTAATTCCTTAGTCGATAGCCAATCCGAGAACGATCACAACTGGTGATGTGACACAAATTGCGATAGTGCAGAGTCAAAAGGATGGATAATATCGAATTCATATTTCGATTTTCTCTATTGTTAGCCTTAAACTGAAATAAAATATTATTGTCAATTTACTTTTAAAAACGTTTTTAATTTCGATTGTGCTGGATTTTAAAATATTTCCAAATAACTGTCAATAAATAGCATATTATTAATTACTATTAAAATGACAAATGATGAATTTTGTTTCAAATTAATTTTCAAAACTTATTTTTAATTAAACATATAATTTTCGATCAATCATTTGTCAGAATATTTACTGCAGATTTTGTGAAGACTAAAGCCAAAGCAGAAAGTCCTAATCAAGATTTCTGCTATTGTAACACAAATTGCGATAGTGGAGAGTCATGAGATTTGAGAATAGCGAATTCGTATTTCGATCTTCTTTAATGTAGCACTTTTTAGCATGTTTTTTAATCGGAATCGTGCTGAATTTTATAAATATTTTTAAGTGACAGCCAACAAATGACATATTAATTTTTATAAAAATGGGAGATGATTAATTTAGTTTAAAATTATTTTCCAGACGTTTCAAATAAAACTTTCGATCAATCATTTTTCAGAATTTTACTGCTGGAGGTTTCGTGAAGACTTTTACTCAGACCAAAGCAGATAGTCCAAATGGTTATTCTACTTTTACACTAGATATTTGCTTAGACCCGGCAGAGACTGTGACGAGATAATAATTTGCGAGACAACTTTCTAATTCAACTCTAACATACTTTCTCGTATCTCGATGGAAAAATGGTGGCAATGGCAAATGCCGAGACGTAACCTTTGGTGAACGAAATTATGACCCGTGAAAAGTTAAAGAGATGGTCCTTTCGAATTATTGATCCTGAATTTTAAATATAATTACATTTAAATTTGTATCTTATTATTTTTGTATTATAATTTCCATTAATCATCACTTCCAAACAAGATTCCTTTGACATTTCAAGACTAAATTAGTTATAATTATAATTATACATGTAAATTGAAGAAATGTCAAATTTGGCCTTTTTACCAAAAATGTTTGATAAATTATGCAATGATAATTCAAAATTTGTATGAAACTCATTTCTATGAAATTGTTATAGATATTAAAAGGATTTTAAAGATTTCTGCTGTGTAGTCCAAATGTATTTAAAAAATGTGAGGCCGTTTTAAGATCGATAAAATCTTTGAGTCAATGAAACAGAAAGTGAATAATACAATCGTATTATGAACAAAATTAACGAACAGAAGGTAATTTAACAAGGAGAAGAGATGGAATGAATTTTATTCTTAATTTTTATTTAATTGTAGTGTAAGCTATTTTAATTTTGATCATCTGCAATTTTTGCAATCAATTTTCACAAATCTTTTTTGTTGATTTGTCTATTGTCCATTTGTCCAGTTGCAATTTGTCCAAAGCTTTCACTGGTCTGAATCAAAATGACCGAATATGAAAGCACAAAAGTGAACAGAGTCACCATGAAAGATCGAGTCAGGCTAAACAGTCCAAATGGACGCATTTGAATGTTCTCTTCGAGATGTGCAAGAGTCAACAGTTGATTTGTGATCAATTGTCGCTCTGTTAGATCACACAATGAAATTGTTCTATCAAATCGAAATAAATCGGATCCAACACAAAAAACAAATAAAAAGAATGTAAATGTTTTATTGACAAAATTGTTTATTGATAAACATTCACTAGTATCAATGTATGTGATAACTCACATTGGTGTAATTCGAATTATTTATTATTGTCCGAATGTATAGTTAGTGTTACAATCCAATTCAAAGTCGACGATTGGCCAACTGCTGATCTACACGAACAAACTCGTTCGGATCACGATCATCGATGATGTTCAATTCGTTCTGCTTCTTGACAGATTCGGGAAATTTGAAATGGACAAAACGAATGTGTCGGACAACATTCGAGCGCTGTTCTGAAGAATATTTGCAGTCTGGCCAAGTGCAGAAGTATGGCTTGATGCCGAGGTGAATACGTTCGTGTCGAACCAGTTTATTCTCTTAAAAAAACGATCGATCGCATCCAACAAACTTGCAGGAGTACTTTTGGCTGGATGCATTTGATTGGGCAGTACGTTTCTTGACACCACCTGATTGACCTGATGGGAGCTTTCGCTTACGACCAGTGGAAGTTGATTCACCAAATCTGCATGTTGTTCTTGTTGTTCACAAATGAACTGATCGAGTGAAACAGTCTCCACTGGTGGATCGTCAATCCTTGGATCGATGTTGACAGTGCCAGGACGATCGCCACCAAATCGACTTCGTAGTTGTCTCACCACAGTTCGGAGAACACCAAATTGTTGATCTACTTGAGCGAGCAGTTGACGCTTCAGTCGTTCACAATCCACTTCGAGACGTTCCTCGAATCGGTCCAGGAAAGAGTGCAATTCCGTGAGACGAGGCATGGTGGAACACGAGAAGGGATAAAAGTGAATTTCGAGTCTTTAACAAACGAGAACTGGTCGACGAGTGACAACAACAACTGACTAACTTTTCAGTCTCAAAACTATTTTCACTCTGTTTGGATGGATATAGTTGCACTTGCAGTTGCTTAGCAACTGTTGATATTTTTGCAGGACTGAGCAAAACTGTCTGCTTTCTGTTGGTTTTAATATCTCTTCTCTCCTCTCGTGTTTCACCATGCCTCGTCTCACCCTCGTGCACTTGTTCCTGGATCGATTCGAGGAACGTCTTGAAGTGGACTGTGAACAACTGAAGCGGCAACTGCTCTCTCAAGTAGATCAACAATTTGGTGTTCTCCGCTCGTCTGTGAGACAACTTTGAAGTCGATTTGGTGGTGATCGGGTGATCACTGCTCGTTGCGTTACTCTTTTAGATGATCCACCAGTGGAAACAGTCCAACTGGATCAGTGGAAACAGGAACAACTTGCCTGCATGGAGTCGAGTGTCAATGTGAGACATGTTCCGTCCACTTCCATTGGCCGTAAACGCAAACCCTCAAGTACATCTCGAACTGCCAACAACAAACGACAGAAAACCGTCACTACTGTTGGATCGAACAAACATCAATGAAAGTCACCATGTTGTGGCAAAACATTTCCTTCGAATTATCATTTGGCAATACACGAGCGCATTCATTTGAACATCAAGCCATTCTCCTGCACTTGGCCCGATTGTCGTTATTCTGCTGTGAGAAAGGGTCATCTTGTTCAACATGTTCGCACTCAGCATTTCAAATTGCCCGAACTCCAGAAAGAACAGGCCCGACTCAACATTGTGGACAATCGCAATCCTGAAGATTACGTGCAGGTAAATAACCAACTGCTGGAACGTCGACTCGAGTGAGAAATGGTCACTTTCTAATATAATTCTAATTTGACTCAATGTCATTCACATTCTTGTAATTCTTAACATTCAAAATAGAATACAATCTTTGTTTGTAAAGAGTGTAATTCATTCATTTATTTCTCTTAACCTAACTTTGAAATAACAAATGAGAAATTTATTGCAACATAATTCTGTCCACTTGATTTAAATTTGCATGCACAGTTTAGATTTCTACGAAATTATGAAATTTGTTCCAATTGGTTTGTTCAATAATTTTGCACTATTTAAGCTCATCCACTTCTCGAATGTTAGTCTAATTTTATAGTGAAAAGATTTTGGTTAAGTCTGTCTCTTTTTAAGTGTTTCCAAGTTCCTCTTTCTTCTTTGTTCCAATATGGCCCAAATTCCGGACCTGGAACACTATGACCAGCATATTATTGTGCGCCACTTGGACGGTCTGCCTCTGTACGAATTGGTGCGATTTAATGGGACGAGTTGGCGTATGCAAATGCTCAAAAAGGATGCCCTGGCCAGGAGAACCGAACTGACACTGGCTTTTGGTGAACGAGCTCTGGATTTGTGTCGAAATTCGAAGCTCTGGCACGAGTACCAGAACGACTTTAAACAGTTTGCAAGTGGATGGTACGAGACGATGCATGGGTCCTATTTGGGGCTGCAGCCGTGGCTTTCCGATGAACTGTACGAACAGATCGTGAATATGTTTCCCAATGTAAGTTATCTATTCACCTAATTTCCTCTTGAATCTATTCTTAATCCATTGCCCGTAGAGTAACATCACAACCTTTCACGTCATGGTCGACTTTTGCAGCGTGCCCGAAGAATTTCTCCATGCAACGATCAGAAATGTTGGTAACCTGATTGAGCACTACGCCGAAACGTTGGTCAACTTCAAACTGTGGGCTCGTGGGTCATTCTATTACCGACCTAATGGCGGGGGCTGCACTCTGAGAGACCACTTTTTCCAACATCTGTGGGATGCACTCCTCTGCATGACCCGTCTGCGCACACTCTGGCTGGACCTAGCCGAAGTGGTTCGAGATGTGCCTCAAACTCGTCTTATGGCCGGAGAGCAACCAAACCGGCCGTTGAATGAGCAACTTGAGCTGCTTCTCCGTGACTATGAACACGGCACATTCAGAAGTATGGTCCAACTGGAGGAATTTCGCTACACCTCGGACTATATTGTGCCGTTCGGGATGCTTCTACAACGACTTGCTCCGATTGCCTCGCTGGGCCGCATCTCGATCCTCTATCCACAGACGTTGCAGGACTGTGACTGGTGTGCGGCGCACTTTGCACAACGATTCCGTGAAATTGACCTGCACTTGAGTCAGCCCGCAACTGGTCGTTTGATGCAATTGTTCAGCAGATACAACGCTCTGACACGACTCGATGTCAAGATGAGTCCAGGTGAGTTGACAATTCATTATCAACAAAATTCTCTAAACCTCCGATCTTTTCCAATCTCTTAGATACGCCACGTTTCGTGGAACTGTTCCGTGCACTTCAGCAATCACCCAACCTTCAAGTACTCAAACTAGTGAGCAGCCAATCGAGTCTCTTCACCCTTGAGGAGACAGTGGCCATTACCCGCAATCGTCCCGCCCCACTGTCCGCTCTCCAGATTCTGTTCACCCGACTGGACATTACACTGGACAACTGTTCATCCATCTCGTTTGCGCCACTGTTTCGCGACAAACCGACAGAATGGCCATTTCCACTGCCCAGTCTGACGTGCTTCGAGATGGTCATTAGGTCACGTCATGCGAAAGTCAAGTCTTTATTTTGCTTAGGTCTGGGTCTAAATCTCTTCTATACCATGCCAAAAAAGAATCCCGCGCAACGGGAAGGTCATAGGTTGCAACAAAACTTTGCACTGATTCGATGAATTTTAAAGGGAAAAAAGATAGGGATTTGGAGTACATTGTGTAAATGTTCATTTTCGAACGATTTGGAGTAGTAAACTCGCTGCAAAAATACCACAGGCTTGTTCAGCACAAAATTCTGAACAAAATAGAGCTTTTCCAAATTCTCTCAAGTGGTTCCTGGTGGGCTCTGGGCGTCATGAAAAGTGACCATAATGTGAATCTATTGTTTTTCATTATACACCATTTGCTATCTACTAATTATTTACCCAAACCCATGCATATTCGGTATCAAAGTTCCCATTATGTCAAGGAGAATCCGATGAAGCAATCGTCATTTGAATCCAAAGTACCAGAATAAACCCCGGATTGGGCGTCATTTTAAATTGGTCTATGTTGGGTGTCTAAATGCTCCTAATAACTTGTATATCATGGAAAACGTTTAGATATAGTGTCTCGTGATATCTGGAATTATCCAGGTTACCAGAAAAAAACCAGAAATGGGCGTCATTTTGAATTGGGCCATGTTGGGTGTCTAAACGCTCGTAATGGGTTGAATATAATGGAAAAGGCCTAAATATTCTGTTCCTAAATATTTCTAATTGTCCAGAGTACCATAAATTTTGCTATGAGGAATACATTTCTCTAATTAAACATTACAAAATTGGGAAAATTGGGCATGCACGATGGCTAACAACTGCAAGTCAAATTCTTCGACTTTACATTTCTGAAATTGAGCCAGATGTTGTTTTAACTACACTAGTTGAGTTTATAATTGCAGTTTATGTAGCAACTTATTTTAAGATTAAATTGAACTCATACTCTACATCAGAGTTTCTTGGTCAGCACCAATTTTATTTCATCAAATCATTTTGTTGACCAAGAAAGTTTTCGATAAATGTCCAGATCAAGACTTTGCGGCTAAAGCGAAACAAAATGTTTTTGATACATTTAATAATAATTCTTATTGGGCTCATCCTGAAAACATATTAACTGCAATGTTGGCGAGCGAAAATTCAAATATAAAAGATAAAGCAATTAAATTCATTCAAATTGCGCGAGACAACAAAAAGAAATATGACAAAGAAAGCGAAAAGATTAGGACCAAAAAAGTTCGCTTTGATCAGACAGTGTGAATTTTTATTAATCCAACAAGTAAACTTCTTAAAAAGATTGACATCTACCAGCCAATTTTAAACTTTAATGCGAAGCAATATTACGAGATGGTTGATTTAAGGCAGGACTCAGTCTAATTTTGTCCAAAAATGCAAATTTTTTTTAATATCTTAAAATATCAATTATCTCATTATCTATCATTAAGAAAAAACCCCCAGTATTTTTTCTGATAATAAGTCATGAAAAAATTCAATTTTATCAAGATTTTTGTACGCGTCACATTGTTTGTGAATTTCTTTTTTCCTTCTACTGACAACTTAGACCTAGTCGTCTATCTTTCTATCTATACCTTTATTGTATTCTTTAATGTTAAAGGTTAATAAAATATAATCAAAAAAAAAACTTAGACCTAGCCCTTTTCTTACCCACACAGTTTCGTCATTTCTTAACCGATTTTGCTTTTCAATAGCTTAAATTAAAGATAAATATATGTACTTTAGCGGCAAGTGGCCAGATTTTTGAATTTCAACTTTATTTTTTCTTAATATGACAAAATGTGCGAAAAAATTGAATTTTTTGTCTTTGACTTCAACCCAGAATAAAACAAAGTCCAAAATGAAAATTCCGGCCACTTGCCGCTCAAGTACATATATTTATCTATAATTTAAGCTATTGAAAAGAAAACTCGGTTAAAAAATGACCAAACTGTGTGTACCCTTGCAAAATCGTAAAATCCCATTATTTTGACTGACAGCTATTTTCACTGTAAAGTGCGCAGCGTCCTGCCTTAAAAAACAAACATTCTTGAACCACCAATGACAACTAACGTTCAAAATCTATTGGATTTTCCAATTCCTAAACTTCCAAACAACACACAAGGTGTTGAATTTTTTATTCAGGAAGTAAATAAAGAAAGCACTAAAGTCAGCAAAGTGAAGGCAAGAAATGCTAATGTAATCATTAAAGATTATATTAGAAAAAATGTCAAAAATAATCCGAAACAATGACAATACTGGAAAAGTGTTTGAACTTCCTCACGATTACAAACAACAAATAGCCAAATATTTTGAAGAATTGTAATTGTGCCACTTAATATGATATATCTTAAATATATAATCCTGTAATGTAAAATAAACGCAAATAAAATCTATAAAATTTAATTAATCTACTTGCCCCTAAAATAATAAATCTGTAATTAAAGTGAACAAATGACAACTTTGAGTTGATTCAAATGGATAATTTTCAATATAGATCCGGCGCCCATGGAATCGTTTTAATGTATTCTTGTGCCCTGGCTAATTTTAGATATCACAATACAGTGTTTTAGATGTTTTTCTTGATATGCAAGTTATTGTGAGAGTTCAAACACACAATATGGCTAAATTCGATATGACGCCTAATTCTAGGTTGATTCTGGTACCCTGGATAATTCCAGATATCACGAGACAGCATATCTATACGTTTTTCTTGATGTCCAAGTTATTACGAGCATTTAGACACCAAACATTGCCAAATTCAAAATGACGCCCAATTCTGAATTTATTCTGGTACTTCGGATTCAAATATCGATTGCGTCATCGGATTCTTCTTGCAATTCTGAAAATTTTGATACCATATATGCCTGGTTCGGGTACATAATTAGGCTTCTATTAGGATATACTAAATTACGTATATTGCAAATCAGTATATTCACACTTTGGTCACTTTTCATGACGCCCTGAGCCCACCAGGAACCACTTGAGAGAATTTGGAAAAGCCCTATTTTGTTCAGAATTTTGTGCTGAACAAGCCTGTAGTATTTTTGCAGCGAGTTAACTGCTCCAAATCGTTCGAAAATGAACATTTACACAATGTACTCCAAATCCCTATCTTTTTTCCCTTTAAAATTCATCGAATCAGTGCAAAGTTTTGTTGCAACCTATGACCTTCCCGTTGCGCGGGATTTTCTTTTGGCAAGGTATAGAAGAGATTTAGACCCAGACCTAAGCAAAATAAAGACTTGACTTTCGCATGACGTGACCTAATGGTCATCCGAGAAGGCGCGTGCACTGAGTGCAGTATGGACCAGCAGAACGTCTGTATCCGAAGAGCAGTGATCCAGTGGTTTCTACATCTGCCCAAGATTGTTCTGGTCACGTACACCAACGAGGCACATCGCACCCTCAATCGGGAACATGTGGTTGGTGGCAATCTTGCCCAGCCACAACTGTACCCACAACAGCTCGATCAATAAAAAATTTTTTTGTGATCCGACCTAAAGTATATTACTTTTATTATTAGATATAATGAATAATTCAGTTGATTTATGGTTAAGCGCAAAGTGAGTCTTTTCAAGTGAGTCATTTGTTTGATGATTGGCCCATTGAATGTGTGTGTTGTGTGACTCGTAGATGACTCATAGTGTTTTGTGTAGTGCAAAGTACAACACAAAACAGCGTGGCAGTACGTGAACGAAGACATTGACGATCAGCTCGACTTTAACATCGCATCGTGCTTTTGTCTTTGAGCTGTTTTCTGTTTACTTTTAACTACTTTTCTCGATTGCCCGAAATGTCTACTCCACTCAACCAACCCCAACCAGAGAACGTCACCTTCTCCCACATTTGGACCATCACTGATTTCTCCCATCAGCTCGTATCAAGTGTTGGGCATCCAAGTCTCACCTCTTGTACCTTTCCTTCAACTTCATCAAGCACCAAATTACCAGTGTTTTGCCTGAGTCTTTTCCCCAAAGGAATTAATGTAAATTTCGTTGATTATCTCTCGATTGGATTTGGCGCGATTTCTCTAATTGAAAATGATGAGAAAACCACAGTTCGTTATCGAGTGTCGTTGATCAACAATAAAGGTGAACGTCGTTGTACAAAAGGTAGGTTTTGGTTTTTATGTTACTTTTTCCTAAATTGCACATTACAGAATGGTTGTACATTTTCTCGTCTTCGAAACGTGTTTCCGTATTTGGAAGATTTGTCGCCAGAAGTGAACTTTTGGATGCATCAAATGGATTGTTACTTGATGACAAGTTGGTCATTCACTGTGAGGGTACTGTTTTGGGTGAACCAACTCCTCTGGACTATGCAAACACCAATTTGTCTGACTTGAAGTTTATCGCTAAATCTCAATCAGATTTGATGGTGAAAATGTTGTACAATTTAGCAACCAAACACCGTCTCACTTATTATTCTCCCGAAAAAATTCCAAATTTTGAAATACAGAATCAAGTGGATGAAACTTTCTCTTACTCGTACAAAGCCAAGCTGTACAACGATCAGTTTTTCACTTGGAGCCAGTTAAAATACGTGAAAAACACAGAGGAATTGAAGCTACATTCGCATCAAGAAATGCTGGACCTTTTGAGCTTTTGGAAGGTGAGTGGCAAGCACACTGATTTGTCTCTGGTGTTTCAAGGTGATCTTGAGAAAGTGTTGAACGTGCACAAGATTGTCCTGCTCAATCGATCATCTGCATTCGATGTTTTGATTAACAACATTGTTGAGGAGAAAAACAATGGATTATTCATTGCAATTGAGGATGGACCCTTTGAAGTATTCAAACAATTGATTCACTACCTTTACACAAGCAAAGTACCGCTTTTGAAGAAATACCAATACGAACTGTTGAATGTTTCGAATGAGGTATGTACTCGAGCATATTGATTGGAATATAGCTTTTAACCTTTCTATCCGCAGTATGGTTTCAACATTCTCAATCAAATGTGCCAACTTTCAATTTGTGATGAGATCTCTAATGGAAATGTGATCCATACTTTGATCTATGCAAATTCTGCTTCTGCTGATCTATTGAAGCGAGTCTGCCTTGAGTACATCACCGATCATGCCACCGAACGTATGTTTGAACTCGATTTGTTGAAGCCTGATTTTACTGAGGAAATGTTTCGAAATTTGGCAATCAAGAATTCTTTCAAAGAGAGTGAAGATCTACAAGTTTGCGAAAATCTTCAATTGAAAATAGTGTCCACTGAGATCGAGGAAAGTGTTTCCTACACTCACCTCAAGAAGTATCACATTTTCAACGAATTCTTATATAATGACTATATTGATGATTATACGTTTGTGTATCTGTTTGAAAGTGCCGAGTTTTGTGCACAAGAAAATTCATCTCTTAAATTCAAATTAATCAAGTTACGGCCTGTTGACTATATGAAAAGCAAAGATTTTGATTTGATGGTTAAGAATGATCGTTGCTTCCACTTATCCGAACCTCAAGTTTCTTTCATTCGCTACAATTTGTCACTGTGCTTTGACGATGAACCTGACTTCACACTAGGCACTTGTGATGGTTGTGAGTATGTGCAAGTCTCTTCAAATTACACTCGAGTCGGCGACAAATTGAGTTTGCAAAATCGTGATGCACTTGACTTTTACTACCCAGACAGAAATTATGTTCAGTTCTCTGAAGTTACTCAGAGTTCAATACTACTGTCAGGCACTTTCAAGATTCGTTCCGAGGTATGTTCGTGTGATTAGAAAGGGTTAGTGTGATTAATTGCAATTTTGTTGGCCTTACAGATCGACGTACTTTGTGGCATTTCTGCATTGGATTTTACTCCTGTTCGAACACTGTCTCAATTGGATTTGGGACAATCACGAAAACACTTTTTCGAATGTATGAATGCGTTACTGCTGAAATTTGGTGATGATCGAAAGAAGTTGATGAGAATTCACAATATTATGTTGCCCAATCTTTCTTCTGCTTTTGATGCTTTGATTCACAACGTTCCAAACAGCCGAGTGTCCATTGCTGATGCACCGATTGAAGTATTTGACCAATTGATTCACTACCTTTACACTGGAAAAGTGCCACATTTGAAGGAATATCAATACGAACTGTTGAATGTCGCTTGTGAGGTATGCAAAGAAGCAAGCTGCTTAAAATGTCAATCTAAATGTTATTTCTCCATTTTAGTATGAATTTGATGTTCTCAAGCAAATGTGCGAATTGGCAATTTGTGATGAAATCACTACTGAAAATGTGATCCATACATTGATCTATGCCAATTCAGTTTCTGCTGATCTATTGAAACGAGCCGCCCTTAATTGCATCACCGATCATGCCACCGAACTTATGTTTGATGCATTGAAGCCTGAATTGATTGAGGAAATCTATCGAAATTTAGCATTCAAAAATTCTTTTAAAGAGAGTGAAGATCGACAAGTTTATGAAAATCTTCAATTGAAAGTAGTGTTCAATGGTATTCAAGAAAGTCTTTCCTACACTCACCTCAAGATGTATCACATTTTCAATGAATTTACATTTACCGACAATATTCATGATTATATGTTCTTGGATCGGTTTGAAAGACCTGAGTTTTGTGCACCAGAAAATCCATCTCTTAAATTTAAACTAATCCCGTTACCGCCTGATTACTATACAAGCAAAGATTTTGATTTGATGGTCAAGGATGATCGGCGCTTTGATTCAATATCCGATTCGCAAGTTTCACTCATACGCTACCAAATGTCTTTGTGTCAGTACCTGGACAATGAATCTTACGCAACATTGGGTACTTGTGATGGTTGGGAGAATTTGCAAGTCTCTTCAAATTATACTCGAGTGGGCAGAAAATTGAGTTTTCAAAATCGAGTTATACCCAAAGATTATATAATGACTATACCTGCAAAGATGTTCACTTTCAAGATGCGTTGTGAGGTATGTTCGTGTTAGTTGTATGATTTGATGTGATTAATGTATATTTTGGTTTTGTAATATAGATCACCGTATTTTGTGTTATTTCTGCACTGGACTTGCCCACAATCAAAGCATTACCCCAATTGGAATTGAAACAATCACGAAAACACTTGTTTGATTGTATGAATTCATCACTGCTGAAATGTAATGATGACAAGCGTGATGTCACTTTGGTTGTACGTGGAATCGAATTGAAGGCAAACAAAATCTTTCTCGTTCAATCGCCAGTGTTGAAAGCATTGGTCGCTCAGTCGAATCAAATCCACATTCCCGATTTGTCGATTGAGGCATTCGAACAATTGATGCAGTATCTGTACACGGGCAAGGTGCAATCACTCGACAAGTACGCCAAGGAATTGTTGATTGTGGCCAAGAGGGTAATGTGTTCCATTTACTTATTTAAAATGTATTTTAACAAATCTATTTATTTGCAGTACAAACTCAAACTCCTTACGCAAATGTGTCAATGCGCGTTGGACCAAGTTCGAGTCCAATCGAACGCAAATGGCAAATCCCGAAAAGGCAAATCTCGATTCAGAAAATGGTGTCCATAAGTGAATACACAATTCGAGTAATGAATTGAATTTTAGATATATTTTGTACGTTTTTATTTTTACTACTGTTATAATACTTTATGCTTTTATTTTAAAAATTTATGAACTTTAAGTTATTACGTATATTTTGATAAGTAAAATTCAGATTCTAAATTACTCAATAAAATAATTATCGCAAATTACGTACTATATGGACAGTCTAGACTGAGATCTCGGAAGAATGCTTTTGCCCCACTGTTTTGTTTTGATTTCTGTCTGTTTCAAACAGACTGTTTGGCCCAAATGTATGTTTGTCTTGTCTCACTTTTTGTAGATTGACTCAAAATTATCATCATTATCTTTTATCTCGTGTTTCACAAAATCAAATCGTCTTATCATGCAATCACGTGTCAAGGAAACTGTCTCGTACATCTGGACCATCGAAGACTTTGTCAATCAGACCGGTTATATCCATTCTCCTAGCTTTTCAACAACAAGCCAAAGCAAAACATTTAGCTTTTCTTTGTGTACAGAAATGGGTTCAACTAAGGATTTTATTTTTATTGAGAATTGGTTTGGCCGTTCACCTGCGACACCATATTACAACTATCGAGTGTCAATTCGTCAACGTCAACAAAAGCTCTATTCTAAAGGTATGCATTTGGATTATTTATTAAAATAAATTTTATTTTTAAATTATAACCACAATTCTATTGTTATAATTTCAGAGTATCACTGTAAATACGACGGAAAGTGTTGTTGCAATATTGCTAATTTTATTAGCAAAAACAAGATTTCCAAATTCTTAATCAAAGGCAACTTACCTTTGCTCCTAGAGGTAAGTTTGCTAACAAAAGTAGTGCTTCTAAGTTGTATTCACTATTTGTGTATTTTCCCTTTTGCAGGTTGACATTTTAGATGGACCAAACATTGACAACAATCAGGTCTCGCCTCAAGCTGACCTCTCTAAGGATTATCAAAGTCTGTTTGAAAGTGGCAAATTGAGTGATTTCACTGTGGCAATTCGAGGTGATGGTGGTGAAAAGAAATTTCGTGTGCACAAGACTGTGCTTGCAGCTCGATCTGCATTCTTTGTCGCCATGTTTGAACATACCGAAACCAAAGAAGTGAAAGAAGGCCGAATTGAGCTTGACGATATTTCTGTGGAGGCTTGTGAAGAATTGTTGCGTTTCATTTACACGGGAAAGGTGACAAACATGAGCGAACATGCCTCGGAGTTACTCAGTGCAGCTGATAAGGTAGGTTGTGCATACGTTGTCTTATCAAACTAATTCATAAAACATATTTCCCTAAAACAGTACCAATTGGAACAGTTGAAGGCCATCTGTGAGCAATCTCATCGTTGAGCATCGAAACAGCAACCAGTGCACTTGTACTGGCAGATATGCACAATGCTGCTCAATTGAAATCGAAATGCATCGAGTACATCACCAACAATTCGGTCGATGTAATGGCAAATGAAAGCTGGAAAGTGTTTACCAAAAGTCGACCTGATTTGGTGGTGGAATTGTTTCAAGTTTTTGCTCAGAAGGCTCATCCACTGATTAACAAGAAGATCAAGACCAATTGAATTCGACTGGTCAATGTATACTCTAAAATGTAAATGCTTTACTGTGTAACCCAAAGTTTAATAAATTTTCCTTGCCATTATCATAATATTCGATTCGATATTCAAGAAATTGAAAGAGTTGATGTTTGGTGTGTATTTCAAATTTTTCTCGGAAACAAACTCAAGTGAAATTCAAGGATTTACCATTTATTTTAATTTTAAATTCTCATTTACTCTGCAACAGACTGAACAAGTCACCAATTTACTTAATCTACCCAAATTGTACTAGTTTTCTTACTTTAACAAATACTCACTTGATTCTGCGAAAAACCCGTCCTATATGAAAAGCCCACGGGCAACCATTACTTTTTGTCACAGATGACTCGAGTGGAATTTCGTCATCATTACATTCGTTTCTATTCTGTTTCTCGTTTCTGTTTCTGTGAGCTTATGTTCACTCGGTCTGTCTTTCTTTTTTGATTAACAATTTCGACAAGACTTGTTTTATTTTCTAGTGATATATTCGAATCAAAATCGAAATATATTTGAATCGAAATTCTCTTTTGGCGTTTCATGGTGCAATTATGGCTTCCACGAGGTCGTCCTCGAGGTATTTTATTTATTACAGTTGTTTATCTGTTCATTTATTATTTTTGGTTTTAATTTGTTTTAGTGGAATATCGAATTCGTACTATTCGTATGTCTGTGTTGAGTGTGGCGAAATCTTTCTGACTGATCCAGAGCTTAAGCAGCATAGAATTTCAATTCATTCTGGTCATCGAATCGAGTGCGACCGTTGTGGCGCGGGATTTCGTTCTAAGGCCACTTTTGGTAGTCATATTTGCCAGTTGCTTTTAAGATCCTCGGCCCACGTTGTCACGTCTGGCCGTGCTCAAAGATCTCTATCCCTAGACTCTTCTGTAGAACATTCTGTCACTGGTCCGATTAGAAGATCGAGGCGATTGTCATCACAAACCAAACGAAAGTCTATTGATGTCCCGTATGAGAGAGTAGAAGATTCGATGGACGAGAATCGTATTCTTGCGATCCCTATTTTGAATTTTGTTCCGAATCCTGGAACAGGGGAAATTACGGAATTTGATACTCGATTTGGTAAATTATTTATTTATAAAATATCTATTTATTTATTTATTTTATTAATATTATTAGATAAATCGTTTTCCGAACAAGATTCTGATACAATTCCTTTTCATAGTCGACAGACGCCTTTGTCCAATTTGTTTTGCGAACTTTCTATTGACGATGGTACTTCGAGATTAAATATTGGATCTAAACGAAAGCGCCTACCAGAATCCGCTATCGATGAGTCGGATATTTCGCTAAAGAAGGTTAAGATGCCGGATTTGGGATTCCCAGAAAATAACGAACTTTTAGTACAGAATTATAACTATCGGAATGATTATGATAATCCAGATGACAGTCCCAGCTGGAAACGAATTCTACTTGGTGAGAGTTTTGTCTATTTGCTATCTCAAGCTGTGCAACAGAAGCGATTTCTGCTCAACCAACAACAGAATATTCCGGCAATTGGAAATTCTAGTTCCGAAGAAATTAAAAATCTAACAATCGAGGCCCATATTCCGATTGTCATTGCCGAGTCCGATTCGAACTATCTAATTTCGCATTCTGCTTCAATTCCAAATGTGGGACTCGAGAAAAGCTCTGGTAAGTGTCTATTGGATATATTCTCTGAATGGATTTTGATTCTGTTCGATTCTTTAGATTCGTGGCTTTTAAAATCGTCCACCTCAACATTCGTGCCCGATCCAAAGGAATCAAGTCAAATGGATCACTATAGCGGTGATGATGATGAAGAAGACGAGGAAACAATTGAATTAGAATACCCAGGCCCGATTGCGAATTGTCTGAAGCCGAACAAGTCCGAGTGGAATTGCCACTGGTGCTTTCACTTACTCAAAGAAGGCACTCCCACTGAGCTGCAGACTCATCTACAGTAAATATCTACTACTTTGTCCATTATCATATTAATCTAATTTCATATATATTTTGTAGTGATCACATTGACAACTCTGGAGACGATTCTTTTCGGCCCGTTGCTCCGGCTCTCGAGGTGGCGCCAAGCCGGTTCTGGTACATTCGAATGTCTGATGGGAGCGTCAGACGAGTCACACCAGACACAGTCTATGAGATGGAGATGCCTCAGGATGTGCAGGAACGACCCGCGAAGGTGGCCAAAAGACGTTCCTCGCGACGTGCTTTGAGTTGGAATTAGATTTAGACACTAAATATGTATAGATTAGTTGAAAATGTTAGCTATTAGCCATTTGATAGTAGTTAATAATATATTACACATATTAATCACTTACATAAATCATAATATTATTATATCACATATTACATAACATATTTACGAAATGTATTCATAATTTACTTGTTATTAATAATTTACAATGATGATAATAATTCTGAGACTAATATTTCATTTTAATTATGAAACATATTTTATTTAAAACATGTGAAATTGTGGTTCAATCAAACGAAGAATATAAACTTATTAAAAATATATTGCACGACTGACTGACAATGGTGAATTAGTAAATTAGCACAAATAAAAACATGACTAATATATTTCGGGGTTTAAACTTTAAAGACCGAATACAACAAAAAAGAACACAATGACTACCAAAATAGATATAGAAATCACTTTTGCATTTATAACAATTTGAGAAATGATATTATGCAACAATCTGAATGCAGTAGGGTTGGTTGATGTTGGTCCAGAGTTTGGTTTGTCACAAATTCTGATAGCTATCTGTTCGGTTGAAGTCATAAATGATTGTGTTGTATAGTTTTGGTGTAATTGAGAGTTAACTAGTAGATTTGTTGATTCATCTGTCGGATCATTGGTTGAATTCTCTGTTTCAATGTTTTCGTTCAGTTGATCGTTTGAGTGCTGAAGTGGTAAAATTTCTGGCGATTCATCATTTCTATCGCCTGTAAATTGTTCTGTACTCTCAGTACTTTCAGAATAATTCTTGATAATTAAAACAGCCGATGAATCTGTTGCAAAAACTTCAATTTGATCTTGGACTAATTTAATTTCAGCACTTAATATATCCAAATTATCCAATTGAGAATCGATTAATATATTTGTTGCCTCATCTAACGAATCATTTGCTTTAGTTGGGTCGGTATTTTCGACAATGATTTTATCGTTAAGTTGATTGTTTGATGGCTGATGTTGCAGCAAAATTTCCATTGATTCATCAATTCTGTTGAATGAAATTTGTTCAATACTTTCAGAAGAATTCTTAACTTGCATATTTAAAATATTTACTGAATTTTTTCGGAGTGATTTCATCTCCGCTCTTATTAATTCCAATTCTGCTTTTATTTCATTCAGAAGCGCCAATATTTTAAGTAAGAACTCGTTATTTTCATTCTGATTTATTTGTTCTTGTTGTTTTATTAACTTTTCGATTTTATCGATTGACAATTGAATTTTTGTGTCAATGTTTGGTGATTCAGTCAGATTTCTCTGTTTATTCGATGGATTTTGTTTTTTTTGCCAATAATAACATTTTAAGATAATTGATTTCATCTTTAGTTTCTTTTAGTAAATTTTGCATAGCATTGTTATCTGATTGAATTGACATTTGCACATTTCCAATCTCTGCATCTGAGTTGGAGTTTAGAATAACATTACTCAAGTTCGCATTTTGAAAGTTGTTGTTTGTGTTGTTGGTGTTATTGTTGGCAACGTTGATAACATTTGTGCTTGGTTTCGATACAACTGTATTGATCAAATCTTGAATTTGTTCAAATTTATTGTCAATATTGGTGAGATGATGTGACATGTTGGTTGAGTCACAATGGAGGTTTGATTTCAAATCATTTTCTTTAATTTCTATTGATTTTTTAAATGTAAGTTTATTTTCTATGTTTTCTGATACAGTAAGAAGAATTTTATCTTGCACTATTTCGCCAGTTTTAGCATCAATTTTCCATTCGGTGACTTCCATATCAGTCCACGATTGAACGCTTCGCAACATTCGTAAATAATTTCGTATATTGTCATATGATGAGTTTGAAATTGCATCTTTATCTGTGATTATCGTAATCTATAAATCATCAGTAACGAGAATTTACAATCACATTTGCATTGTATTTAATAGCAACTCACCTCACAATATAATGTCAGTTTGTTATTTGACTCTAATAATAGATTTGAATATGTTTGTTCATCAATACAGTATTTAATATATGTTACAGTTGGTTTGTAATAATCTATAAAAAATAAGTTAGAATATTTAACCTCTTTAAAATTTACACCTTTAAAAATATATTTCGTTTGATTAATGTCGATAATTGACATTTTAATAAAAAATAATGCTTGAGAATTTGCCAAAATATATATGTTTTTATCACTTGAATTGGATTTTTCTACACCAAGATTAAAAATCATTTAAAAATCATCACAATTAGTTTTTCTGTTTTTAAATAAGGGTAATTTGATGTATGATTGTTGATTTGAATTTTCCGAAAAAAAACCTGACATTTTCAATTGTCCATTTAAGAGCAAAGCATTTCGATGGCGGAAGTGATTTAAAATCAAAATTATATATCGTCAATGGTGGATTATTTACTAATAGTTTTGTTTTGAAAAGGTTATACATATTGATTGTTATATACATTGATCGATATGGGTTCTTTTTCCATTCAATAGAGCACTGTTAAAAACAAATTAATTAAAAACAATTTATAATTTTTTATACCTCAAAATACAATGTGAATTTATCATTGTGCATTAAACCATATGCAGGATTGAGTAAATCGCTTCGACGAATATATTTGGAGAAATTAGTGGCACTATCGACAATTTTCGCATCTATTCACTTGTAAATCATTAATGACAATTAAATGACAAATGAAAAATTATACCTTGAGTGAACATTCTTACATACTTATCGTTTAGTATTGAGATTTTGCAATCAATACGTTCTTCTATAATTTTCCACAAATCAAAACAAACCAATTGAATTGACATAAAATCACTGTATGATTCATCAAAACCTTTTGGAAATAAAAATACATAGATATCTAGACTATTTTCAGCATTAATTTCGTGGTGAATAGATGAACTGATGACTGTGTTTTGATCTTGTTTAATTTTGTCAAACACAGAGTTTAAACCGGAAATTGTCCACATATGACAGAATTTGAAAATTGAATTTGGCTTAGTTACTTTAGACATTTTACATAGAGTTTACGATTTAATGTAACACAAACATTGAATCTAACAAAGCAAAAGTGAGTCTGCCTCACACTTAATAAGCCGCATAGCATTGTTGCCAGATGTATAATCAGACATACAATTAAAACTGTTTTTACGATACCCGCGATAAAAGACTATTGAGATCAGGTCCAAGTATTTCAACTTCTCTCAATCTACTAGAGTATACATAGATCGTGTGTTGTTCAATGCAAGAATTTTAATGTAGATAATATAGAGTTATATAATTATATTAGTCGTACCAGATTCAGAGACAAATATTGATGAATGTTGTGCAGAGGTCTATGAACATGAGAGAAAAAAGAGTTAAAAAAGAATTGCTAGTTTGAACTTCTCACACTCATTTGAATGACAATACATTGAAGTATAACGAAGTTTACTTATTTAAAGTTTAAATTAAACTTTGATTAATTTGTTTTTATTGATTATTGATTTATTGTTGATTAATTAATTTGAATTAATAATCATTTGAAAAATAAATTTTATAAATAATAAAATAAATATAGACAGAGAAAAATAATTATATTTGTTGTAATGATTTTAATTACGCATTTTTACGATCGAAAATCACAATTTCATCATTTGCATCACTTTCATCATCATCATCGGTAGAGTCAAGTAGAAAAAACTTTTCTTTTTATCAAACGATTTCGAATGTTGATTTAACCAGGAAAAAGCGATAAACTTTCAAATAGTAAAGAAACGCCAAACACACCAATGATAGACAAAACAGTAGTTGGATTAACTGGTAAAAGGGAAATTGTCTCAAATTCTGCAGCCATTGGAACAATTTTGCAAGAACACGATCGAATGATGAATGTCGAATTGATTTGGCTGTGTTGTCATTCTCAGCATTGGGTTTGATTAATTTGGCAGTAGATGAACATTCATTTGTTTGGACATTTGTGTGATTTGAATAGACTGTCGGATCACTTTGATTCAAGTTTTGAATTGAGTCGCGGATTGATGATTGATTGCTTCCGTTTTGAACTAAATTTGATGAAACACTTTCATTGAGCTTGTGAGAATTTTCACAATTGAACAAACTAAGTGAAATACAAAATAAAGCACAAATGAGGTGTCGAGACATGTTTGAAATTAAATATTCGTGAACAAAAAAATCCAGGCGAATTAAATAAAGACCGAGTTTACGCTCAAATAATTATTATAATCTGAATTGTTCGTATTTCGTTGTTTACGTCAACCCAACCGGATATTTCTTAACTGATTGTCGCAATTTCAGTGCAATTTAAAGTATGCGCTCAATCATATTAGAAAAACAAACTTGATGTGATTTCATTTCCGATGCATTTGGCTTACATTTTGGATAAGAAATTTATTTTTAATAATTAAATACAAAATTTATTTTTAATGAAGTTAACGTATATGCACAATTGCATCAGTTGGTCTCAAAAGAAACTAAGCTTGTCCGATGTGATTGTTCACTTGTTAATATACATCGAAAGCATTGTAGTATTAATGCCAATGCAATTCATGGAATAAAAGAGAAAAAGAATGTAACATGTACTTCAACATCTTTCACCATAAACATTTATCGTTTGAGCATGCAGTCATTTATCAATTGCCTTTCCATATATCAGTGAAACGTCACTAAGCCGCTCTCTACAACCAAATTTAGAACAAAATATAAACAATCTAAATTGACGTCAATTTCTCAGAAAAAAGTCTTACACAAGAAATAGTGAAAACTTAATTTTCTTTCAAGATTTATATCTTCAAACTAGAAACAAGTTGTAACTTATTGTGATTATGATACATTTTCTACAATTATTTCTAAATGATAAAACGGCCGTACTTTATTGCATATTTTGTAGAGTTTTTTAGAAAAAATCAACTAGTTTCAAGAGAAAAGCTATACTGGCAAAACATCAACATTCAAAAATAATAAAACAAAAATAAATTGAGAGAAAACTTTTCGATGGTTGAATTGTATGTATTGAGCATTGTTAATTGAATTATGATTTTCATTATTTCTAATGCATCTTTGCAATGGTGGTGTCAACTGTACAATTGAATGCATTGTCCAGTGGTCTATTAGGCCCATCTCGCTGCAACGGGTTATCATGTAATTTGAATTTTGATAAAATTAAAAAAACATTTAACATATCAGTCTATAATTGGTAATAATTTAAGCCAGTTAAACTCATTTATTATTAATTAACAAAAAATACTAATAAATAAATATTTAATCAAACATTATCTGCAAATTACGTAATATGTGAAAACAAAAAAATGTGAAAAATAATGTACATATATGATATGTGAAATAATAAAATTTAGTCACAGATACAGTTAATTAGAGGTATTTAAAATACTCTTGTTCTGACTTTATACTGGGCTACATAGGGTTATATAGAAAGCTTCATTTAGAAGATTTAATAACGCGAGTTGTTGGAAGACTTGTTAGTGTACGACGTGTGTACACTGTACGTTGCAACCTTGTAGCAACCTTCTTCCTTTGGTTTACCGATAAAGTGGAAAGCAGCAAGCACTTTTAGGTAAATATCGAATCGCTTGTGTGCGGCAGGCAAGTCTCCAGTGCACTCCCCTTTGTTGATTGCTCGAGTGGTAGAGCCAAAATGGTGCTGTTGCACCCCCAGCTCTGTTGTGGACATTTTCCTTCCAAAACCAGAAAGCAGTTCCCCAAGCAGCATACTCACTGTCGGCAACAATTTCGGGATCGTCGATCAGACTAAGGTTGCCATACAGTTCGAGGGAGGCGTCTCTGTAGTTGTACGAGTGGGTCAGTTGAAGGTACCCTCTACCATAATAGTTTTTGCCTTTAGCGCCAACTGATGAGTCATACTTTCCTGGACAGCCCGTCCTAATGCAAGCCAATTCACGCTTGAACTGAAGTCCACCAGATTCCCTCAAGACTTGAGCCAAGAACATAGCAGCCTCGACTTTGTCGGTAATATTGCCATATGACAATAGAGACACGAATGTGTAATATTGGTTTCGTGTTGGGGCTGGGTAGCCGGATGATGTGACAGCGTTGATAAATTCTTCCCCAAAAAACAGAAAAGTCTAAATTGGACAAACATATTAATTTGTTTGTAAATGCATTAAACATTAAATACAAACCTGCATCGACACACAAACTGCCGATCACAAGAAAAACAATTGAAATTGCAAATTTGGTCATTTTTGTTGTGTGGTGTAGAGATGAGCAACTTGTCTGAGAGTTATATAGTAAACGGAACAATAACATGCCACATGTGTCAGTGTCCGAGTGTCAGTCAAATATTGCAGTCGATTGCAGAACTGAGAATAGTGGCATAATTAGAGTTTATTGACTTTCAAATGGATGTTTGTCAATTGCTGCTTTTGTCTACTTTGGTGCAATGTTTGTTTGCTGAATATATTCCATAGTCATAGCATCCGATTATGATGATTGGAAATTTTATCCTCTAAATCTAATCAGATGTGCTTAACCTGCCATGATGCCACATGTATTACTTGCAGCACAATTCCTTGTTTACTTTTCACTTTTGGTGTTCTTTCGTGTGTTCAATGAAATGTTCATAAAATAACAGCTTAGACTAGAGTTGAAATTTATTTATTGCAATGATTTTTAATTTTGCATTTTTTTCAATCAAAAATGTCAATTTCATCATCATTGGATTCGAGAAGAGAAAACTTATTTTTAAATAATGTTTGAACATTTTAGCAATTTTATGTAGACTTCATTTTATGATTTAGTCTAAGTTTTATTTAGTAGTTCCTGTTTAATTAATGACATCATTGTCTGTGTTTTCAATCATTAAAATTTGCACATTCGATAATTCATTTTAGTAAATGTATTAGTAATACTAATACACTAGTCTTAAGTGACGCCGATGGCGTAAAGTCGGAGCGGGAGTATTCCCAACACTCGTCCTTATCAGTTCAGTCATCGATGAGTCATCACAGTGCGACAAACACACACTTTGACTCATATCTCAATACAAATCAATGTAAAAATCACTAATTATTTTTTATCTTCGGTGACCTTTGACCTTATGTACCCAAAATCTAATCAGTTCGTCTACACCCACACCAGAATTTATGGTAAAATTTGCAGGTTGATCCATTGAACCATATTGACGCTATCCTGCTAACAAGCCTTTTCCTATCAAGTGGCGCCAGAGGAGTCGATCACTCACAAACAAGTTTGTTCGTTCGCTCCTCCAGTAATGCAAATGTGTACAGTCCTTTGAGATGGAACAAATTACATTGTGGCGTAATAAAGATTTATTGCAATTGAAATTATTCATACGAAACAGGTTGTAAAATTGTTTATATAGCAGTGATATATTATCACAATTAGGAAATATAAAATATTAGATAGAATAAATCGATAAAATATAGATAAAGCATTAAGCAATGTACTTCGAACACGTTTCAGTATAGTCACAAACCAATTCCTCATTTTCAATTCCACAATAGATTGTCATCTTATCATCATGCATAAAGCCATTGTTGACACAGTGCAAATATGGACGCGAAATAAACTCATCAAAACCACGACTTTTATCAGAGAGAAATAGACGCGATGAAAGTTCTAAAATAAAATTTAAATTTAAATTAGTAAATCATGATTAGTCACAATATACCTTTGACATTGGCCAGACCATCGCCGAAAATTGCAAATGAAACTTTCAAATCACTTTCAGGCGGCTGTTCGCCGCATTCCACGAGATGCAAGTAAAGTGACACAAACTTGTTATCTTTGTGACCATTTGGATACAAACGAAGACAAAATTTGATTTTTCCATTCGGGGTTGAAAATACAGTAGAGTCTATGTACGATTTAAACCAAAATTTCAATGAAAATGCCCTGAAAAGTGATCGACAATTTTCAATAGTCCAAATGTGCACAAGATAATTGGGATTTGTGGTGGAGTGGGTTTGAGAAAAGCCACGAATTGTGTCACAATTGAGGTCTTCGATCTAAATGAAAGTGAAAATAGTAATTGGTTTAATAAAATTAAACTTACATCGAAACAAATTGACAATTTGTTGTTTTGAGAATCCAAATAATTGTTTTCCTCGTTCAATAAATCCGCATGTGAAATAAATTTCAGATCAAC
Organism: Rhizoglyphus robini; assembly: GCA_023373905.1. Lineage (NCBI taxonomy): Eukaryota > Metazoa > Arthropoda > Arachnida > Sarcoptiformes > Acaridae > Rhizoglyphus > Rhizoglyphus robini. Next base: position 40,424 of record JAKIJQ010000271.1, on the reverse strand, counting down.
CCGATTAGAAGCAGAATTGCGCTTTGATAATTCACGATTTTTAAAAACTTTGATGTTGCGTCTCGTTCCATTCACATCAACCAAAGAGAATGCATAGTTGAACTTGGTCGAGTGTTCTTGTTCTTTGTTCAGATGCAAATTGATGCAAAGATGATCGTTGTATTTGTCTCCAAGTCCATTTGGAATCAAACTAAGTTGAAATTCGAGATTTCCTTTTGAGAATGGTTGAGAATTCAAAACATTTTTCCATGCCAACTTGCCACAATTCAAATAGTGAGTGAATTGTTCAATAGTCCAAATGTGTGACATTGCGTTGATTGCGATAGAGGAGCACGATTCGGTATAGCCGCGGATTAGTTCATTTTCAACGTCTTCAATCTATTAACAAAATTACCAAAAATGGTCAAACAAATTGTCAATCATCATCATCACTTACATCCACACAAATAGTCAACTTGTTATCGGGCAAATAGTTGTTTTCCCATTTAGATAGAGTCAAATCGGAATGACGAATATATTTGAGGTAACCAAATCCTTCGGTTGATAATTCTTGGTTCGACAAGGCTTTAAAAAACAATAGATTAGCCTAATTGAAAAAGTTTTAATTGGAAACAAATTAAAAATACTACCTTTTATGAAACTTTTAGTTCCATTTGCATCAACAAGAGAAAATGCAAAGTTGAATTTCAAATCACTTTGTGTTGCATTCGAATGTAAAAAGACCGAAAGATGATCTTTGTTCTTCTCTCCGCATCCATTTGGATGCAAACTCAAATGAAACTCTAGATTGTTGTCATCAATTTTGGTTGAGAATGATTGCGAATGTAATTCATCTTTCCAGCTCATTTTGCCATCACTCAAATATTCATCGAATTGTTCAATTGTCCAACTGTGTGACAGTACGTTGACTTGGGTACAGGAGAACGATTCGGTATAGCCGTGGATTAGTTCATTTTCAGCATCTTCAATCTATTAAGAAATTTTTAAAATTATAAAACCAATAATCATTTCACTTACATCAACACTAATAGTCAATTTGTTTTGGGACAAATAGTTATTTTTCATTAGATCGTCATGTGAAATTGTCGGGTCGGCAAGTTTTTCTTTTGAAAATGAATGATTCTTGAAAACTGTCAAATGAAATGTAAAAATCCATTTGTTACAATTTGAACCGAATACCTTTCACGTCGCGCTTTGTTCCATTTGCATCAACAAGAGACAAAGCATAGTTGAACTTGGCATCAATTTCAAATTGACTCTTCGTGTGCAAAAATACTAAAAGACAATCTTTGTTTTCCACATCATTTTCATTTGGATTCAAACTGAGATAAAATTCAAGTTTGCCATCATGAGTTGAGAAAGATTTGGATTCTAAATTGCTTTTCCAGTACATTCTTCCACCTTTAAAATAATCAGTAATGTCTTCAACATTCCATTCGTGTGACAATGCGTTGACTTTGGTACAGGAGGAGGATTCCGTGCGACCATGAATTAATTGTTCATTTCCAACGTCTTCAATCTATTAAGATCAAATTGTCAAAATAATCAAAAACAAATTGTCAATCACCATTTGACTTACATCAACACAAATAGTCAACTTGTTTTCGGACAAATAGTTGTTTTCCGAATTCATTAAATCGAAATGCGAAACATATTTTGAATAACCATTTGGTGATACGCTAGATATGGTATCTTTAAAATATAAATAACATTTTGACATTAATTTGCAAGAAACCCCCAACAGTAAGTATTCTTACCTTTGATGTAACGTTTTGTTCCATTTGAATCAATAAGAGACAAAACATAGTTGAAATCACTTTCATCTTTATTTGAGTGCAAAAAGATGTAAAGACAATTTGTGTTTTCCAATTCTTCATCTTTTCCATTTAGAATCAGAGTAAGATGAAATTCTAGATTTCTATCGTGGCTTTTGAATGGTCGAGAATTCAACTCATCTTTCCAGCGCATTTTGCCGCCACTCAAATATTCATTAAAGTCTTCAATTGTCCAAATGTGTGACAATACATTGACTGCGGTGCAAGAGGAGGATTCGAAATATTCGCGAATTAGTTCATTTTCAATATCTTCAATCTTTAAAGAAAATTGAGGCAAAAATACTATCCATGATAATAATTATTTAATAATTCTTTCACTTACATCAACGCAAATAGCCAACTTTTTTTCGGACAAATATTTTATTTGTGGATTCAATAAATCGACATGTGAAATATATTTTAGGTCACAAGGTCCTGCTTTATAAAAATTTACGGTTCTTGAAAACTGTTAAAAAAAATGTCAAATTTGTTCCAATTGGACCAAATGCAAATACCTTTCATGTTGCATCTATCTCCATTTGCATCAACAATCGAGATTCTATAGATGAACTTTACATCACAGTTCACATGTACAAAGATTGAAATATGATCTTTGTTTTCCTCTCCAAATCCATTTGGATTCAAACCAACACGAAACTCTAGATTTCTATCACAGGCAGAGAATGGTCGAGAATTCAAACGCTCTTTCCAGCTCATTTTTCCGCCATTCAAATAATCAGAAAAATCTTTAATAGTCCAAATGTGAGACAATCCACTGATTTTGGTGTAAGTTGTCGATTGGGCATAGTCCTGGATAAGTTCATTTTTGATGTCTTCAATCTAAGGAATTGTCATCAAAATTGAGTCAAAATGTAAATTGATAATCACTTTCACTTACACCGACAGCAATTGTCAATTTGTCTTGGGACAAATAGTTGTTTTCCAAATTCACCAAATCTTCATGAGAAATATACTCGGCAAAACCCCATCCTTTAGTTGACAAATCTTGATTCTTGAAATCTAAAACAACAAAACTCTCAATTACTAATTGACAATTATCAAACAAATTTTCTCATTACCTTGAATGTTGCGTCGAGTTCCATTGGCATCAAACAGTGAAAATGCGTAATTGAACTTTGTGTCACAGTTTTCATCATTCTTCGAGTGCAAATAAACCGAAAGATTGCCATTTGATTGTCCATTAGGCAACAAAGAGAGATAAAATTTAGTTTCGCCATTACGAGTTGAGAAATCTTGTGAATACAGCACTTCTTTCCAGCTCATTTTGCCACCCTTCAAGTAAGCAGCAAAGTCCTCAATAGTCCAAATGTGGCACAATGCGTTGATTGCGGTAGAGGAGGACGATTCGCTATACCCACGAATTAGTTCATTTTCAACGTCTTCAATCTATTATTAAGAAATTGTAAAATAGTCAAAACATTGTCCATCATCATCATCATCATTTCACTTACATCGGCACAAATAGTCAACTTGTTTTCGGGCAAATAGTGTCTTTCCCAGTATTGTAAATCGACATGTGAAATGTATCTCGGGTAGCCATCGATTGATAAATCACGATTATTGTGCACATGAGCTATAAATGAGAAAACATTAACCTCATTTCCAATTTTTAAAAATGCAAATTTACCTTTCATGAATCGCTTCTTTCCATTTGCATCAACCAGCGAAAATGCATAGTTGAACTTTGTGTCACAGTTTTGTTTGTTCAAATGTAGAAAGACCGAAAAGACCGAGAAATGTTCTGTGTTCTCGACATTTTCATTTCCATTTGGAAGCAAACTAAGATAAAACTCGAGGCTGCCATCATGCGTTGAGAATGGTTGAGAATTCAAACACTCTTTCCAGCTCATTTTCCCGCGATTTAAGTAAGCAGTAAAGTCATCGATAGTCCAAATGTGTGACAATGCGTTGATGGTGGTGATAGAGGAGGGCAATTCGATATGTTCCTGGATCAACTCGTTTTCAATGTCTTCAATCTGAAAAAAAATTGTTTAAATCGTTAAAATTGTCAAAACCATAATTATTTCAGTTACATCGACACCAATAGTCAACTTTCTATAGGACAAATAGATATTTTCTGGTTTGATTAGATCTAAATGTGAAATAAATTCCAGGAAGGCCTGTCCTTGAATTTCTTGGTTCTTAAAAGCTGAAATCAATTTGATTTAAAATTTTAACAATTTAATTTACAAAACCAAATCAATTTCACATTGCGTCTCTTTCCATTCGCATCAACCAGTGAGAATGCATAGTTGAACTTTGTGTCGCTTTGCTCTTTGAGATGCAAACTGACCGAAAGATGATTCGAATCATTCGATTCTTCCCACATTCGTCCATTAGAATACAAAGAGAGATAGAATGCTGTAGAATCGTCAATTGAGAATTCCTCTGACTTCAGCTCCTCTTTCCAGCTCATTTTGCCACCATTCAAATAGTCAGGAAAGTGCTCAATAGTCCAATCGTGTGACAGCAACTTTGGTTTGCTCATCGATTCACTTTTCTCGAATCCTTGAATCACATTTGTTGAATCTTCAGTAGTACTGTTTTGAATTTTACAGCAAATGGTCAAAGTATCGTTTGGCAGAAGATATTCCGGTTTTTCGTCCAAGTATTTGTGTTCGACAAATTCCTTACGTGTGAATTTATTTTGATTTTCTGTAAAATCGTGATACTCAATTACCGAATGCTGATCCATAAGCGAAAAAGTCAATTTGACATTGCTGTTCACTTGACCAGATTTGAGATGCAATTCGAGTGATGCATGATCACTTTGGTTGTTGGGTTGGGCAATTCCGCGAGGGTAGAGTCGCATGAAGAATTCAAGTTCACTGTTAACAAAATTTTGTGGTTTGAAGACTTGAGACTCGATGTAGTCCTTCCAGTGGAGTCGTCCATCGGGACGGTAGTACCAACTGAAGTGAGCAATACTCCATCGATGAATGTACTGATTCGGGTCTGATAGGAGATATTCTGGACTGCAGAAAAAATTCATTTTTGTGATTGAGCTGTGAACTGTTCAGATCAAGACATCTTTCAAAATGAGCAGCAAAAATAACTTCCACCCAACTCAACAATCTGTACAATCATCGAAAACGGCACATTTTTGACATATTTTGAATTGTTTGCATAATTTTGAAATAGCTACAATTATGATTTCACTATTAATTTTACATTGCATTTCAACATTAATGAACAAGCCAAAAGGAATGTCACATGAATGGATTGTCATGAATAATATTCAGTAATTTAAATCAAGTCTTTGATGGCTATTTGAAGGTAGAAAATGAAACATTCGAATCATCTGTCTATAGATTTATTTGGAATATTAATTTATAAAAATGCTAAATGACTGATGGCAAAGTTTATAGTTTGATTAATTTTTGTTTATGAAATAGGAATGTTCCCAAACAAAAGATGTTGATTTGAATTAATGAATTCAGTCGAATTGAAAATGAATAATTAATTTGTTAGTCTTTCTTTCGATCCTTGTTCAACCGGACATTTTTTATAAATCAATATAAATGTCGAATATGTTAAAACAATCATTTGGTTTGGACTCCAAATTTTGGAATTCTAAAAATGAACTTATTCGATTGAAATGTTCGTTTTCGTTTTCAAATGAGCGTTCATAAGTTAGTTTTGTCAATAGTTTCGTGTGTGTAGAACTGTGTTTGTGTTACGATGGAGTCATCCCTTTCCCTCAAGTCTTTTCCTCTGTTCCCGATGATGTTTTTGCGTGTTGTGTTTGTTCAGTATCTGATTGTGACCTTCACCTCAAGTGGCACTCTGTTCACCTCAGCCCAGTCCTCACCCTTCGGCCAACAAAAGATGAGCCTAAGCAACGAAGCGTTAATGAGCCTAATGAATGGATTCTCTGGACCGAGTGGCTTTGACGCCTCGCGAATGCTCAACAATTTGGAGAGTGTCATCCGAACACGCAAGATACATGATGCTTCTAGCTCTAACCTGGCAATGTTGAACAAGTACTACACCAAGATCGAGGGTGACAAACTGAGCGATTCGTGGTTGGAAAAGTTGGAACGGGTTCGAGCGCATACAAAATTCGATGACGCAGGACGCAAAGTGGTGGACTCACTCAGCAATGCCGCACCAAAGGAACAGGTGGACATGGTGAAGAAGTTGGCCAGTGATCTTCAGAAGAGACATGAGGACAGAGTCAAACGACTAGAAGAAGAGTCACTGGCGCAAAAGACTTCGGAGGAAGACGATGCAGGTGGATCAGTACTGGTCACTCATGCACTACCGATCGTGCTCGGACTGATACTGCTCAATGTGATCATCATTGCCACTTACATGACACACAGAAGACGAGTTGGCACTGGCACTGACAACAATCGAACAACGATCAACACTAAACAAAGAACTAAGAAAAGACACAAACAGAAACGATCCGGACGACACAAGTAACAAGTGATGATGACTAAGTTGGCAATATCAAATTAAATCGACAATAAATTGATTTAAACTATTCGTTTGTTTAATCATTTGGGCAACCGAGATTTCCTTTGACATTGTGTCTTCAGAATCTTGAACGCGATAATTTTGCCTTTCTAATTTTGCGCTAATCGGAACAATTCAGTATTTTTTAGAATGTAGAATTTGATTAAATTTTTGAGCCTAATTGTTAAAGAAGAAAATCTTCAGATTAGTTTTGATACAATTAAAGTTGTGAAGTTTTTCAATAAATAAAGTCAACTCGAATCAGAATTGTTTTTCAAACTATTTGAATGTTCATTTCTGTCTGCAAAATTTGTCTTTACAAATAGTTTTATTTACCATTTTTGGTATTTGTGCACAGAATAATAATGATAAATATATGTGTCTTGGTATCGAGTATCATGTTATACTAAATGTGGTTAATGAATGAATGCGTTACATCAAATATTAGTTTATAATAATATTAATAATCATAATTCGTCAATCAGAATCGATCCAATCTTCGGCAGAATTCACTTGAGCTTCATTTGAGAATCTATTAGCAGGATATCACTCATCTCTGGTCGCATCCCACAGGTACTGACTCGTAACCGGTGGTGATGGTTTAGTCTCCGAGTTACTGCTCGAGTTTGAATTATCATTTGACAGAGGTGATGTCTTGATATTCACAATTCTGTTCTTGATCACCTGAGTCACGTGTCCCCAAACAGCAAAGTACCAAATCAACTGATTGCGCAATACTTCAAAAGGTGAATTCTTCTGTTGTGGTCGAGTGTGGGCGGAGTGCGCCAAACAATGATCCTCGTACTCAAACATTGAATCCAGTAGAATGTCAATCAAAACGGAATGGGTGAGTTTGCTCGAGTGGGGCAGAATACAATTCCAGGACAGGTATCGATATGTCTCCTCGGATAGGGTTACAAGTTGGGTCATCTGTGAATGCACAAAAATTGAGTCAAACTGCAATGTCAAAACAAATATCCTACCTTGATATCTTTGTCAACTAAACCTTGACCCTTCCCCTCAGGTACAGGCCAACCAACACGGAAAACATCCAATCGATTCACCAGATAATCTATCAATGGACCACTCAGCCTTTCGGCGCCATTTCTGTTCACAAACTTTTCATTTGAACACAAAAATCGAAACAATTCCACCGAATAAATCGCTCGAGCATTTGCATCACCTTGTAAATAGGCCATAAAGTCGGCTTTGGCCTTTGCCATCGGACCGAACAGTTCGTTGTACTGACGAGCGTGTGCGTGCACCATTGAACGAAAGTGTGAAAACAGAGTGAGACCAAAGGAAACACGAATTTGAAACACGAGTTCGGGTGGGAGTACAACGGACAGGGTGGTGAAGGGAATGTGTTGGAATTTGGACCGAAGGCGAAGTTGCTTCACCGCAAGGCTTACCTTGATAAAACAGTTCAGCAGGGTCTGCACCATTTGGCTGAAGGTGGTGGGAAAGTTCGGGCCTAGGTACGTGGAGTACTCGGGTGGAGAAGTTTCGGGGAGTACAGCTGGGTTTGCGGGAAGAGAAATAGAAACAGAATTAGTTAAACATTTTAGAATCCTAAAACATACCATCGAGCACAACCTCAAAGGGCCAACCATGACGATCATAAAAAGAGTTGCCACTAAAAGTATCCCAAAGGCGTCTCAACTCATCCTGACGCTCCACGTACTCATCAACATTGCCATCTTGTTGGAAACCAACCGAACGCGGACAGAATAATCGGAATAAAACTTTCATCACCAGTACCACTACCACCACCAATGCCGCGACTAGTAAAGTCCATCCGAAAATACTGGAATACCATTTGAAGGTAAAGATGAGGATGCTCATCGATCAGTTCCGCCTGAATGCGGGAATCTATCCAGGCGTGATTGCGAATATGATTACGATTGTGACTGGTCACGTCGGCAAATAGCTGGGATAGATCCCATTCGGCCATGGTGATGGTGTGAGGTAATTGAGTTCACAGAAAATCCCGGACAAATTTAGGACGAGATAAAATGTGTAGACATCACAACTAGTGATTTACAATTTGGACAAGGCAAAGTCACTTTACCAAAGTGGTGCGCATCGTCGTAATTTACGACTCGTAAACAATGTTTAGTAGCTCTAAAGTAGAAATAGATTGTGGTAGAAATAGTGCTTTTTGTTTTGATTTTCTTTTAGAGCAGTTCGTAGTATTTTCAAACTCAAAGTCGAGTCTTATTTCTGTTCGTGTTCATTGTACTTTTTGGTCTCCCTTTCACACGCCAACATGTTGACTACTCCTTCTGGTGTTGATCTACTACGAGATCCTGAGCGTAACAAGGTAGTAATCGCTTTTTATTGTTATTTACATTTATTTACATTACGTAATCGTGTTTTTTCTCTTTAGGGACTCGGATTTACTCGAGATGAACGCGAACTACACCGCCTGAACGGTCTCCTCCCGGCTGCGATCCAAACGCTCGACGTTCAGGTTCACTCCGTGATACAGTGTTTGGAATTATTCACTGACCCACTGTGCAAGTACATCTATTTGCGTGATCTTCAAGACCGAAATGAGCGACTGTTTTATTCGGTTCTACAGAAACACATTACCGAGTTGATGCCATTGGTGTATACGCCCACTGTTGGACTCGCCTGTCAACGGTACAGTTTGATTTACAAGGCTGAACGACCGAGGGGAATATTTCTGACAGCTGATGACGCAGGACGGATTGGACATTTGTTGGGTGCGTATGGAGATGGACGGGAGGTGAAGGCGATTGTGGTGACTGATGGGGAGAGGATTTTAGGGTTGGGCGATTTGGGTGCTAATGGTAAGTGGTGATACGTGTTGGATTCTTTAATCTCCTCCTTCTCTCTAGGAATGGGTATCCCGGTGGGCAAGATCGCCCTCTACACGGCAATCGGTGGCATTCCCCCGCATCACACTCTGCCGATAACCCTCGACGTCGGTACCAACAATCCATCCCTACTCGAAGATCCCGACTACATTGGACTGCGTCGTAAGCGTCTTCGACCACCACAGTACGATGCCCTAATCGATGAATTCATGAAGGCAGTGGTCACCCGCTGGGGTCCGCGCTGTTTGATTCAATTCGAAGACTTTGGAAATGCCAACGCCCACCGACTACTGAAGAAGTACAAGATGAACTATTGCACCTTCAACGATGACATTCAGGGTACGGCTGCTGTTGCGATTGCGGGCGTAATGGCTGCATTTCAGTTGGGCCCGAGTGACCAACAGAAGATCCATCAGAATCGTTTTCTCTTTTTCGGTGCTGGTGAAGCTGCTCTGGGTATTGCAGACTTGTTGGTGTTGGCGATTCAGAAGGAGACCGACTCCTACTCGCCACCTGAGGCTCAGACCTGTATCGCTATGTTTGACTCACAGGGACTGATTACGCTCGATCGAGTTGGCGCTCGAAAGGATCCACACAAGGAACGATACAGTCGAGCCGATTTGACGCCCACTAAAGATCTACTTGAAGCGATCTCTCAATTTCGTCCGACTGTGCTAATTGGTGCCGCAGCTCAACCTGCCGTCTTCACCGAGCCCATTCTCCGCAAAATGGCTCAACTCAATGCCCGTCCTATTATCTTTGCTCTGTCGAATCCAACATCAAAGGCAGAATGCACCGCCGAGGAAGCCTACAAGTACACCGATGGACGTGCAATCTTTGCCTCTGGTTCACCCTTTGACCCTGTGACCTTTGAATCCCGTACCTTTCACCCCGGTCAAGGCAACAATGTGTACATCTACCCGCCAGTGGCCCTTGCCGTAATTAGCTGCCAGGTGGAACGCATTCCAAATCACACTTTTCTGGTAGCAGCTCGTGCACTGTCAAAGCTGGTGACCACTGCTGACCTGGAACGAGGCTCCGTCTATCCACCGATGAACAAGCTGCGGGACAGCTCACTCAACATTGCCACCAAACTCGCCAAATGGTTCTTTGAACAAAAGTTGGCCAAACTTGTGCCTGAACCTGCGGATTTGGACACTTTTCTCAAGAGTCAAATGTATGATCCGGAGAGTTATTAGAGTGAAGTTGTGTTCGCATTCGTGCTATCATTCTTAAATTACTTTTCCACAAATAAAATGTTCGTGATTCGATAATCCGAAGTAAATCCTAAGGAATGTTGGATTCTTTGAATTGTCGTTTGTCAAGCTATAAAAAGATTGTTTGCTGTTAAAAGTATATTTTGTTTGTCAAATGTCGGAACACTTTGAACATTTTGTCCTTTTCTGGTTTGCCTCACTAACAATTTTGATGAATCGATTCACAAATTGTCTCATTTGTCATGTGCTGTCAACATGTCATTAAACTTTTCGTTTCGTCAACTTCAAAATATGTCTTTTTAAATGTAAATTATTTATAATTAAACATAATTTACAAAGTTATTATTATTTAAAATCTCAAATTGTTACTAACCGAATACAAACATTTCGAAACACACAGTGTTACACACACACAAAATTCAAATTACAAAATCGATTTTTGTCGTATGTCGATTGTTTCAGTGTAGTGTAAGTGACAATTTTGAATGACATTTGTGTGAGTTTGTATTACAAGTTTGGCTCGAGTGCTTTATTTTCGACATTTTGAAAATAAACAAAAATTAAACTATTCAAACAATGTCTTCAATTCTCCTTAACATAATTCCTTACCAGAATCTCAACTTTTACCGCGACTATCTTCAAAAAGTTGAACACATCTTGGTACATCGAGTCAAATACGTACGTCAAATCATCCAAATCTACATATTGATGCTCAATTTTGTCTATTTCACCATTCACCAACTTTACTTGTACATTTTTGTTAATACCGACAACAACAACAATCAGGAACAACGCTTCATTCATGCAGATGTAATTTACTTTTTGTTGAATCGTGATGATTTCTATTTGATTAAAATCCTGTTTGGCTGCTTGTGTTTTTATTTGGGTGTTAAAATTTATCTCAATGCTAACTTGAAGATGATCAATATTTTGAAGGGCGTCTTGTTGTATCAAAGCGAGAAGAAGAGTAATGATTATGATAATAACATTAAAGTTCAAAAATTTGTTTTCAAAATTGTGAATGTTTTGCAAGTTTTTATGGTTGCTACTGGTGAGTTTGATTGATTGATTTGTAGATTCATTTTGTGAACTCATTGATTTGTCTAACTTAAACATTTATGTTTTATCTCTAGATATTGATTCAAATATTGATTCAATTTACCAAGAAATCTCTGAAAAATCTCTCTGAAATAGCTCAAACACAATTTGGTGCATTCAAATTTGTCTTTTACTTTCTAAATTGTATTCAAGTGACTGTCGTCCTTGTGAACTTGACCAATCTGTGCCTTCTTGTGTCCTCACTTGGTCTCACCTCTCTCACCTATTTATACATTCAAGTACAGCACAATTATCGCTTTCTCATTCGATTGACACGGGCTCGAGTTTTTCGCTGGTCTAGCGTTAAACGATTCATTCGTGTTGATGTTGCCAATTTCGAGAAAATCTTCATCGTAAACCAGAGCTTTAGAGGAGTGTTTGGTATGTCGAGTATGGCCCTATTGGACTGGTCACTTGGCACTTTTTGCAAGGTTTGTGAATGTTTGAGAAAATAATAAAATTAATTAATAAAGCTATGCAATTTTACAGTGCATTCTTCTATACGGAGAATTCTTAATGTATTTCTATAAAATTTTCAAAAAATTGTAAAAAACATTTTGGACAAAACATTTTGAGTTATTACTCGAATGCGAGCTCAGTGCATGTCATCAGTACCGAGTTGAACGCTTAAGCATCGATCGATCCAAAGCTGTCATCACCATTAGTGGGTTTAAAATAAAATCTTTATTGATTTATTATTCAATTCTACATTCACTTTACTTTGAAGTTGATGAATGCAGAAACAATTCACCGAGCAATTTATAATGAGCACTCGAATTGAGCACCTTCCATCCATCAGTGTCCTTCACCTGGTTAGCATTGTCGGTGATGTATTGAATGCACTTTGATTTGAGTCCATTGGCTCGATGCATGTCTGCTAGGATGAGCACATTCGCGGCTGTTTCGATGGACAGGTTGGAGGACAGGTACTGCTCACACATAGTCTTCAGTGAGTCCATTTGGTACTGTGTAAAGTGATGAGATAATTTAGGGTTACAATAATAATTCAATCAAAACATTACCTTGTCCGCAGCTTCCAACAGTTCCATAGCATATTTCCCCATCGATTTCACCTTGCCCGAATACACGAAACGAAGCATCTCAGCACACACCTCCACATCCATTTCGGTAATGGTCACCTTGTTCTGTTGCTTCTCTTCACAGTCGTGCTCGAACATGGCAGCAAACACAGGCGATCGAGCTGCGAGAATGTTTTTGTGCACACGAAATTGCTTGTCACCAATCTGCACGATTAAATCAGTCCACTTTCCGCCTTCGAGAAGTGTCTCCAAGTCTTCCGATAATTTGAATAAAGGTTCTTTGTTCTGTTGTGATGGCAATTGGTCAGATTTCTCGCCCAAAATGTCAACCTGTAAACAAAATGTATGATTCAAATTCATTCACTCACAATCACCACACATACCTCACAATAAATCTTCAAGTTTCCATTAACCAAGAATTCGTTGCATCTGTTACGTGATATATAGCTCGTAACATTGAACTCGCATAATCCATGATTTGCTTCTTGGAACTTCCAAAAGTACTCTAGACAACGATGCAAAAACAAAGTAAATGCATTGAATAAAGTAATGGTAACATACCTTTGGTGTAATGTTTCTCTTCATCAGCATCAAGTATCGAAATACGATAACACAATGTCACTTCTTTTTGGTGTTGATTGTACATTAATTCAAGGAAAACACGATCCAAACGAAATGCACGATTTGTAGCATTTAACTCCAATATAAATTTATGTCCACTGTTAATCGGTGAAAAATATGGAGATGCAGCTTCAACAACTTGAGCGAAATTTTCAATAGTCCAGGTGAGAGTGGCAGTTTGCTTCACAACCAAATTGGAGAAAGATAAATTCTGTTTGAGAGATGCCATCTTTGGTTGGTTACAATCAAGGTGATCAAGGTGTTTTCGATAGGAAAATTAAAACACAACAAATCAAGCAAGAAACAGAAGAGCACTTGGTAACTTACAAATTGTAAGAAATACGAGAAAAGCAAAACAAAAGCATGAGCCAATGCATACACATGTAACGTTCACAAATGCAATTACATTTGAATTGTAAATTGAAATTTGAGGTTAAAATATTAGCTCCAACCTGATTTCATCGACCGACTCCACTTTTCTCGTGTGACATTGCTCAACTTGTTCTAAATATTCGAGATTTTTAAAGAGTATGGTAGTTTCAAATTACTAATTTGCTAAAATTTAGCCTAAATGCCATTTGTATCATTTTCATCAAAATCTTGAAACTTTGTTTGTTCGTGTTGTTCAGCAGTTACCCAGTTTTCGGCTTTAAATTTGATTTGATTGTAACACAAAGAATTCTTTCAATAAATAATCACCAGAAAGCAATATTCTATATTTTAATTGTAAATATTAAGAATTACAAGAACAAATATGACATTAAGTCAAATAGGAATAGAGTGATCTGTTCTCACTCGATTCGACGCACCAGAAGTTGGTCATCCACCCGAACGTAATCTTCAGGATTGCGAGTGTCCACAATGTTGAGTCGTGTTTGTTCTTTCTTGAGTTGGGGCAATTTGAAATGCTGTGTGCGAACATGTACAACGACATTGCCCTTTGTCACAGCAGAATAACGACAGTCGGGCCAAGTGCAGCAGAATGGCTTGATGTTAAGATGAATACGTTCGTGTCGAGACAAATCTATAGGTAGGCGAAACGATTTGCCACAACCTGGTGACTTGCACAGATGCTTGTTGGATCTATCAGTAGTGACAGTTTTGTGTCGCTTGTTGACGACAGATCGAGATGTATTTGATGATTTGCGTTTACGGCCAGTTGAAGTGGACGGAACATCTCGAGTACTCGACTCCGCAATCGCATCTTGTGCCTGTTTCCACTGATCTAGTTGGACTGTCTCCACTGGTGGATCATCCAAAAGAGTGACACTACGAGCAGTGAACACTCGATCACCACCAAATCGACTTCGTAGTTCGGTCACCTTTGATCGTAAAACACCAAATTGTTGATCTACTTGAGCGATCAGTTGACGCTTGAGTTGTTCGCAATCTACTTCGAGACGTTGCTCGAATCGATCCAGGAACGAGTGTAAGCGGGTGAGACGAGGCATGGTGAAACACGAGAGGAGAGAAAAAGAGAAATAAACAAAAGCAGACAGTTTTGTCAGTCCTGCAAAAATACCAACTGCAAGTGCAACTAATTCCACCCAAACAGAGTGAAAATAGTTTTAGTATTCAGTTGTGTTGTCGTCACTCGTCGATCAGTTCTCGTTTGTTTCTAATTCACTTGTGTCTCATTCTCGTGTTTCACCATGCCTCGTCTCACCCGATTGCACTTGTTCCTGGATCGATTCGAGGAACGTCTCAATGTGGACTGTGAACAACTGAAACGTCAACTGCTCGCTAAAGTAGATCAACAATTTGGTATTTTACGTTCAAAGGTGGCCGAACTGCGAAATCGATTTGGTGGTGATCGAGTGTTCACTGCTCGTAGTGTCACTCTTTTGGATGATCCACCAGTGGAGACAGTCCAACTGGATCAGTGGAAGCAGGAACAACGTGCTATCATGGAGTCGAGTGACAATGCTCGAGATGTTCCGTCCACTTCAACTGGGCTGAAACGCAAATCATTAAGCGCATCTCGGGCTGTCAACAACAAACGACACAAAACTGTCACTACTGATGGATCGAACAAGCATCAGTGCAAGTCACCAGGTTGTGGCGAATCATTCCGTGGCAATTGCGCTTTATCTCAACACGAACGCATCCATTTGGGCATCAAGCCATTCTGCTGCACTTGGCCCGATTGTCGTTATGCTGCTGCTACAAAGAACAGTGTCGTTCGACATGTTCGTATCATGCATTTCAAGTTACCCATACTCCAGAAAGAACAGGCACGACTCAACATTGTGGACAATCGTAATCCTGAAGATTATGTTCAGGTGGATAACCAACTGCTGGGACGTCGACTCGAGTGAGAACTGGCCACTATTTATTCATTGCCATTTGGCTTAATGTCATTCATGTTCTTGTAATCCTATTAATATTTATAATAAAAATGTACAATTTCGGTTTATGTCAAGTGTTTATTGAAATATTTGAATCAATTTAATGTAACTCAATAAATGAATATACAAATAAAATATGGCGTTCAGTACTTGTGCTCGAATTTGTTTGCCAAATCGTATTACAACTCATCCACCAGTTCGTGTCTACTTTTGATGAGTTGTTTCCATCCATCAGTGGCAAACACTTTGGTGGTGTTCGAGTTGTTAATGGAATATAATAAATCAACCAATAAATATGGTTCATTTGCTAATAAATTCAAGATTAGCGAGAAACGGTAGAGCACTTTGAGAATCGTCTGAGAAAAATTAAAACAATGCGTAATACGGCAGTACTCAATTTCCATCAAATATTTTCATCTTTTACTTACAAATTTATTGTTTCAAATTTTTGATTACAAAATAGAAAATAATTAATTCCCTAGATAGATCACGGTTCTTGGGTGAAATTCCACTGAGCATCAGTGTCATCTCGAGTCCACAGTTTGAACCCTACATAGCAATTGGCACATTTACGTCGATAACGTTCATGATGATGACTGCTCAATAATCGAGACAATGTTTGATTCCACGTAATGAAATCTGTCTGGTAAAAGTGAACGCACATTCTGAATTGAGACAGATGGTGAGCCGCATCAATCTGGTACACCTCATTGGGACGATCAATTTTGTTTTGGCCAATTGATAGGATCACTTTGTGAACTGCTGGAAAGACAGTGGACAGGGCCCGCATGAGCACATCCAACTCTGGCAATGGTCGAGCATGAAAAAGTAAATGTTTGATTTGAGGCATAATTGAGCGTGAACAGTGGGCCTCAATGCGATAGTATGGTCGATTGCGGTAATTGAACTGAAATTGCACCAATTTGAGTCTGTTCAACTGTTTGAGTGGTACAAGCTGAGCAAGTATGGTCTCCAATGGATAGTGCTTGCCAGGGTTGAGTAATTCAAGTGATTCAAGGTGGCCAAACTGAACACTATCTCTAATTGGGTAAAGATAGTCAATTTTGTCGGTTAAATTCAGATGGGTGAATGGATGATGAGTACGATCGACAAGAAAAGGAGTAGATTCAACGAGGGTTTGAATGAAGTTTGGCTTAATTTTAAGGGAAAACAAGCCTAGTCGTGTACATCGGGAACCAACATAATTCAATACATGTTCGGGAAAGTGAGCACTTGGGAAGCAGAATTGCAATCGCTCAAGTCGAGACAGAATGTGAAAATTATTTTCAGTTTTCTTTAATATTTGAATCGGTTCGGGTGATTTTCCAATAATTTTCAAACAGATTTGATTAATTTCAGATTTTGAGTAGTCCTTATTGTTTGAGTTAGCGCATTCTTGTAGATTGTGGATTTCTGATTTTTCGGTAATCTTTTCGTAAATTCGAACATAATCAATCAGAAACGCAGGACAATCCCAACTAAGGTCGTCAAAGTTATTGATATTGATTGGACCACTTTCGGCTACTCGAATCCAAAAACGAAGTTGTAGTTGTGGTTTGAGAGTTTCTGTAAATCACAAAACAAAATTGTCAGGTAAACCAAAATTAATTGAGAATTCCACAAACCATTCAGCGCAATTGGATCTCCATAATTGTCATCAAAAAAGAACCGAACCTCCGTTTCGCTCCACTCAAATCCATACAAATGAAACCCATTTCTCCCAATTTTGTCATCGTCTGGATATTGAGCTTCATAATTATCTGAATCGTTACTGTTGGCAAAGTAGACACTTCGATAGAATTCGTCCGAATGTGTACAAGTGAGCACAATTTGACCAGACTCGTGCCAGTTATCCTCATTTGGATCAAAAGTATAAATACATGGCTTCAGATTTGCTTTTGGCTGAATGAGTCTCATCTCGAACGACCATGACTGAAGTACTGTTGTGAGGTCAACTTTGCGCCAGTGAAATTGTTGCCATTGTATTTCTCGTAGGCAGTTTTGAGAATTAGCAGACCATTTTGGATTTGGACATTTTGGGAGCGATCACAACTGAATACGCCTGAAATTATAAAAAATGTTTAAAAATAATTAAAAACGTTTTAATTTAATTTAATTTATTCCAATTTACCATCACATTTTCTTGTATACTCTTGACCAACAGTCCATTCATTTTCATTCAATTCACCACTTTCGAATTCATCATTCCAAATCAGTTTGAACGATTCATTTCTGTCATTTTGTTTCACACACGAAGACAAAGACAAATCACCAGTAAGCAACAATGAACAACAAGAGAAAACAACATTCAGAACCAAAACTGAGAAAATCAACAACATTTTGGCATTTTTGTTTATACAAATTATGTAAACTATTCTAACAAATTCTTCATGCCAAATAAAACGCAAAATAATAATTCTAATTCTAAATTAACATTTCGATTATTAAAAAGTGTTATCTACAAATGTAATCTACAAAGGAAATATTGCTACAATTGCATTTGTTTCAGTGTAACAGTTTGCCTTGAACACTATTTGTCAGTTGTGCAACTTTGTTGATAACTTTGTTTATTTGTCACAAATTACTTGGATTTTATTGCTAAATAAAAATGCATTTTCAAAGTTGAATTTATTGTTCACATCTGGTATAATATTTTTATTCTACGCTCACGCATTCAGTTTTTGTTTGATAAAAAACAAACAATTATATAAATTGAAAGATAAGAATTTTGTCGGGAAATAATGTTTTAGTATTTCTTATTTATGATTTATTAAGATTTGGTATCTTTAAATCTGTATTTAAGTTCAAATCCTGTTTATAATGACATCAATGTCAATTTGGTTTAGTTTGACAAATGTCGGAGTTTATTTGATTTGTTGCCATTTCCAAGTTTTGCGGTTGAAGATGGACTTGAGTATTAAGATGACCAATGTTGCATATATGCGCATCAATAAATATTTATAATGCAACTTAATTAAACCTCACTTAAATGTCACAAATGTGATTACAATTTTGAGGACAAAAATATATTTGAATAAGGCAAAGAAGGCAAAGATTATCCTTTTTGAGTAGATACAAAAATATGTTTGAACGAAAAATGTTGAATTGATTTGACTTTGAATTGTCATTCTCATCATTGGGTTTGTTTAATTTACAACATTGTTAACAGTAACATAATCTGTTTAGACTTTGAATTTGAAAAATTTGGATATTGAAGAATTATTCCACAATTAATTAGTTTCCAAGACATACAAATTTTGCGCTTTTTGGAAAAATGCACATTGGCCACACAAACCACAGTACAAATAAAAATTTGAATCTACTTGACTCGACCAATTACGATCCCATTTTAACATTATTCAAGTATTACCTAACTCTTTTCACATTGTCTCATATACCAAAATGCATATTTCCTGTTTCAACCAGTTTCCAGGCCCAATGAGGCCTTGACCAATGTCATATCACCTGTACGATTAGCAGTCTGAGTGTCATGTCCCTTTAAAAGCAGTACAGCACGCTCTACTGTTTGTCTCGCGTCGGCGAGACATATACTAAAATTGGAACGATACAGAGAAGATTAGCATGGCCCCTGCGCAAGGATGACACGCAAAATCGTGAAGCGTTCCTAATTTTTTGTTGATAAGATTTTGTTTTTTAATTAAATTTGACAATAAATAAATAAAAATTCTAATTGGATTTGGACATATAAATAAATGAGTAACCAGGATACTGATGGCTACAATTCTCAAGGAATCAGCTTCTTAAAGTGCCTAAACTGTGGTTATCTTTTTCGTGTGTCAATTGTTGAAAAAAAATGAACCAAATGTTGTGACTTGAATTCCCACCAAAATGTTTTCCGCATTGCTCACAGTTTCGATATATATTTTGTTCACAAAAACATTTGGACTTTGACCATTGTACATTTTGTGAGATCAGAATACTTTTCCAATGATGTAAACTAAATCAGTTGACCATGACGCAGTTGAAAACACACAGATAAAAATGTTTGCTATAATAAGTGAACTCGGTTTAATTAAACCAATGACATCATCGTAATAATTCTCAATCAATTATGATTTGCATATTTGATTATTTAGAAGACTCACGATGGTTGACATTAAACAGGATTTTTGTGTTTTGTGTTTAAACTTTGGTGATAAGATAGATTGATAGATTGCTTTGTTCTATCCAAATCTAATCATGAACCCTTGAGATCATATCAAGACTGTATCTGTATGATAAGTATGCAGTCTTTTGTTATGTTATATGATATTCAATGTACCATTTGTCAAGTGGTCACCCCAGGTTTGTTTAATTCTACGTAAGGGGTACAATCTTTAAGTGATATATGAAAGAGGCATTGGCTAATTGGCACATAAATCTTGATGATGATTAACATTTGGTTGCACACATTGCAATTTGTGTTTAAATCTTTTTATATAAAAAGACTTGTAAATTTCATTTGAATTCAAAATATTTAAAGTTTAAAGGCAATTCTTTCAACAGTAAAAATGAAGTCTGTTGCATTTGCCTGTGCTGCATTCTGCTTTGCACTGATCGTCAGTGTGGCAACAGCAGCACCAGAATTCTACGAAGCCAAAACCAGTCATGATCAAGTGCTCTTTCAGGTAGTGATCGGTGAGAACAAAGTTCGAGTGCCCAATTACTATCGAGAGGGCAAGCCGGCGCTCACTTTCTCCTGAACGGTGTCAAGATTGAACACGTCCGACAGATCAACTCAATCTATTGGGAATTGCAATTGAACGACAATTCCACTGCTCAATTTCGTTATGACCAATTTATGACACTCAAGAATTTCACTCAGTACTGGCTTGAGTGGATTGGTGGCCATCAAAATGTGCATCGAGAGGTGTGCTATCACTATGGCGAGAATGGTGCGAGTTGGTGAGTTTTGAGTGGAGGATTTTTGGTGCTTTTGTAACACAATTTTTGAATTTCTCATAGGTACAATACCTACCAAAGTATTGACCAAAGTTGGCCAATGAACACCGCCAAATCTACGCCTCAAAGTCCCTTCAACAGTTTGCTCGAATATGACGATGAAAGTCCAGCTTCAGAGTACTTTCTAATTCTGGAGCAATTGTTCGTGAACACAGATGGATTTGCCGTTTTCCCGGTCGAGGATCAGCCTCTCTTCATTCGTCGTGACGCTAATCACGGTGATCCAAAGCTCTGTTTCTCCGTGAACAATACCTACCCCTATGACACCACCCGTGAGGCTTCCTCCTACCGAGCCATCAAGCTGTACATGTACTCCTCGAACAACATTCGAAATGTGACGGACAATGTTGTGCAGCACACTCAACAGATTCCAAAACCACAGTCAATTCCGGATGAACGTAAATTCCGCTATCCCACTTCATTTGTGCCTTCATACGAGCCGAAGCAGACTGAAGTGTTGGCATTTGCCAACAAATTGGTCAAACACGGTTTCGAGCACAATGAAGTGATTCTGGGCGGCCAGTGGGACAAGATTGAGGGCTCGTTGACTTTTGACGAGACACGCTTCCCTAAAGTGGACAATATGATTGCCAAAATGAACTCTCAAGGCTTTCGACCCTCACTCGAACTGTATCCAAAGTACATTTCATCCCGCAAGCCAACTTTTGAGAACTTTCTCACAAACAACAAAAATGGCAAACGAACAGACATTTTGGATTTCTCCCGACAGGAAACCTGTGAGTGGTTTGGCGCACTGTTGAAATCGCTGTCCATTGAGAACAATGTTCACTCTTTTTTGACATATTCGCGCAGTTTGTCTAATCTCAAGGCAGACTTTACAATGTATCCGAATGTGTATGCGAAGAATTACCTCAAAACAGTGTCCAAAGCGGGCAACCTCACCTCCTGGTTGGCCTTCAAGTCCCAGGCACTGCCAATGTTTGTTCAACTGGTCAATCATGTCCAGTCGAATCAGTCTCACGTACTCGAGTACTTGATTCCAAATGCACTCGCCGTGTCTGTCGGTGGTTATGCCTTCATTACACCTGTTCCAATTGGTTATCGAATTGCGGACAAGAATCAAGAGGAGATCTTCATTCGTTGGGTACAGATTGCAACCTTCATGCCGTCAATGTCTTTCAACTATCAGACATTTGCGTGGGATTCGAACCAGAAAGTGTCTGACATTATGAAACGATACGTCAATCTGCACGCTCAACACGCACCAACCATCATTGAGTTGGCCTACAGAAGGATCAAGTACGGCAGTCCAATCATTCGACCCCTCTGGTACTCATCGCCAGACGATCCAAAAACATACAAAATTGCTGATCAATTCATGCTCGGTGATGACATTTTGGTGGCACCGGTTGTGAAGGTGGGCGCACGTGAACGATCAGTTTACCTGCCAGTCGGCACTTGGATCGATCAACATGGAGCTACTTTTGTGGGACCAAAAGAAATCAAGGTCGCTGCACCACTGGAGGAGTTGCCTTATTTCAAGAGGAAATAAAATCGATTACAATTGCTCAATAATAAAAATAAAAGTACCTGATTTGTATTAATTAAGAGATCAAAAAGATAAATCCTTTGGTATTTAGGTCACGGACGCGTCAATCGTTCTTATCTTAATTGGTAATAATTGTGATAATAAACAATTGACAATAATGCAATACAATTTTGGCTAAGCAATCACAGATAGCAATTTTGCAATTTGCATTTTTACATTTGTGCAATTCTGCTTACGTCAAAAAATGGCTGCAATTTGCGCAAATTTAATTTTAGCAATATTTCTTTCAACATTCTTCAACCTCGAACACATCACTTGTGCAATTCGTTACCAGAAAGTGGTCACCACTGCTGGTGCGACCGTTTTCGAAGCACTAGACGAGAACAAACTCGAAATACCAAACACATTTCGTCAATTTCGCAACAAAGAGTCCAATCCACCGTACTTGAAGTTGTCACTTCACAGTGCAAAGATACTCGAAGTCGTACAAGTGAAGAATGATTCAATTTGGCAGTTGAAGTTGAGTGACAACACGAGAGTGGACATTAAAGTGGACAACAAGACGGCGAACAATGTGATCGAGTATGTGTTTCATTGGCATTCGAATGCACAGTTTGATGAGCACGAATTGTGTGTGCATTATGGCTTCAATGATGCAGCCTGGTACAGTACTTACCAGTCCGCTGATCAACAATGGCCAATGAATACGAGTAAAATCTCGTCAAATTGGTCAAATTTTAACAATCTTTTGGCGTACGACAATTTCAACACTCCGCCAGGAGAATTTTTCTTTCTACTCGAACATTTGTTTTTGAATTCGGATGGATTCGCGATTCTGCCAGACGAAGCGCAACCACTGTTTATTCGTCGGGACAACTATCATGAAGATCAAGTGCTCTGTTTTGCTTCAAAAGGCCAAGCGCCATACGCAAACGATGTCAACGATCCCTCTTACAAGGACATCAAGTTTCGGTTGTTCGCCTCGAGTAATGTCCGATCAGTTACCGACTATGTTGTGCACAGTTCGGATTACATTCCTAAACCAACCTCAATTCCAGAAGATTTGTACAAATTCCAATACCCAACATCGTTCATAAATTACCCGAAGCAGGAAGACATTGTACAGTTTGTGGATAAACTGGAAAAGAATGGACTCGTTCATGGAGAGATTATCTACAATGGCGCCTGGAGTAATGGAGATTTGGTGTTCAATAAGGCACTTTTCCCCAATGTGGATTCTCTGGTTTCGAGAATTCGCGCTAAAGGATTCCGTTTCACGATTGAACTTCAGCCTAGTTTGAAGACTGATCACGATAACTTGAAGAAATACTTCTTGAACGACAATTCCGATAAGCCGACAAACTGGCTCGACTTTACCTGGGATCAAACGGCCGATTGGTTCCAACTGGACCTCAAGCGAATGTGCTTCGAGAATGACATTCACTCACTGATGACTTACTTGCCTGCAATGCAAGGAATGAAAGGATTTCACAACTTGAGGACGCCCAATTTGTATGTGAAAAATTATCTCAAATCCGTTTCGGGAGCTGGCAATTTGACCACTTGGTTTGCATTTAAAAGTCAAAATTTGCCAATTTTCACTCAATTGACAATTCATGACAGAACTGATCAGAAAACGGTGCTCACAAAATTGATCCCAACTGTACTCTCAGCCTCAATCGGTGGTTACTCTTTCATATCTCCACCCCCGGTTGGATTTGATCTATCGAAAAAGGACGAAGAAATGTTCATTCGATGGCTACAGATTGTGACCCTCATGCCGAGCATGTCATTTTTCGACGAAATCTTCCAGTGGGACCTGAGTGCAAACACTCTTAACATGGTCAAGAAATTTGTCACCCTTCACCAGGAGCATGCACAAACGATTATAGATTTAGCTAAAAAGCGAGTGTCCGATGGCAGTCCAATTGTACGACCACTCTGGTACACGGCTCCAGATGATCCCAAAACGTACAGAATCAATGATCAATTCATGCTGGGCGAGGATATTGTGGTTGCACCGGTGGTGGTACTGGGACAGAGGGAACGAACTGTCTACCTTCCAACGGGCACTTGGGTCGATCAACATGGAGTCACAAGAGATGGACCAATGGAAGCGAAAATTCCCGTTCCACTAGAAGAACTTCCATATTTCAAAAGAAAGCTTTAAGAAAAAATCAATTTGATACTAAAACAAATACTAAATCAAAAATAGTAATTTTGTTAATTGAAATTTTGTAATTATAATTAATTAGTTAATTATAATTAATAAAAGAATTCTGGTTTTGTTTATTAATTATTCTGACATTTCATTTTTGATAAAAAAAATATTCAAACAAAAATAAGATAATGTAATGTACTAACCCAAATTCACTTCCGTGAACTTCTTGGTATTTAGGTAAGTTAATTTTAAATTCAGATTCACTAAAATAATTTTAATGTTTTTGAATTCTATAATTTCCATTTCATTTAAATGTTTTGGTTAATGATGTAATAGAAATTTTAATTGATTTTTTGAAAATCTGATTTTTTTAATTTTTTCAGAATTTCCCATTCTGTATTTCCAAATCTGATTTACAAGAAAAACTGATTGCAAAATATCCTATAAAAATTGAAATGCTCAAAAAGATTTAGCGAAATTCAATTTTAGTTCGCACGTTGTATCTGCCAATCTCAAATGCCAATCAGAAGGCAGTCGGTAAAAATTGAATTTACGAAAATTGTCGACAAAATTAGTAATGGAAATGTTACATTGAGAATTGACTTTACAGGATTTGTTTGGTTGGTTTTTATTTTGTTGATTGTTCGGATTCGGTTTGGCAGTTTTGAAGTATTTTGGCGATAGTTTGTGTTTGATCGAAAGTTTAATTTATGAATTCGAATTTTTGACTTTTCCATATACAAATGATTGTTTTGTTCAAATGCTTGTCAATTGGTTAGTCTTTTTCATGTTCTCAAAATGACTTTCCCGTGCCAAGTTCTACTCGGTTCACTTTTTGTAGCTCTCAGTCTTCGACTGTCTTCTTCAACGGTAAGTGGAATCTCAGTCATAGGTCTCACCCTTACCATCTTCTTCTTCTGTAGGACATTTGTGCCCAAAAGGACCAGTCGGGCTTTAAGCTGAATCTACTGGGCACCGCTCTCTTTCGAGAGTATCTACTTCTGATTACGCAAGACGACGCACACAATTACACAGTGTACAAAGTGCCGTTGGGAAATTTTGACCACTCGTACGGTCAAATGTTGCTCGACATGCAGGGAATGCCAATTGAGCAGTACTGGCCTTTGCTCAAGGATGATCCAACTTGGAGCGCGATCCGTGGCAATGTGATTAGTGTTTGGCTGATTGACAAGATGAAGCCGTACTTGTACTTTATCGTTCCCGAAGGACATGTAAGTTGCTGTATTTGGTTTGTTTTGGTTTTCTAAACCTAAATCTTCCATATAGGCTGGCAATGGACTCGACGTGAACAGTGGCAAATGGGTGGGTGGAATTGAATCGAACGCCCACAACAACATTGCGACCCAGCACATCTCGAACGCGGACGCAAGTCACACGTACTCGATCAAGTTCAACGAAGATGTGCACGAGGTGTATTTGCTGTACAGGTGGGAAGTGACACTCAACGATGATGGTCAATTCGTGAGTGATGTCTACCACGAGGAGAGTCATCTTTACTACACCGAGAATAAGCGGACCAACAAGATGGAGAACATTACCTTCATGGACAACTATAACCATGGCGAGTCGATCGTTACACCAGACAACGATCCCTATCTGACGATGTCCGGTTACGATGACTATCATTTGGTGAATCTGACTGATTGGAATTTGAGTCCAAGCTTTGTACCGCCTGGCTTCATCTTCAAGGGCCAATTTCACATGTTCTCCCTCGAGAAAGTGTTCATCTTCGCTGATCGGCTCACCTATGAGAGGCCCAAGAAAAAGTTGGGTGAAATTTGGTACAGCACTCCGATCAAGATTGTGCCACACAAAGACTTTTTCGTGTGCGACAAAAGCAAACTGGTCACCGGAACGTACCCACCCGAGGCTCCACCAATCACAATCGGCCCAAAGGGTGGCAATCGACAATGGCTTTGGATTTTCTTGATCATTCTTCTCAGTCTAGTTCTGGTGCTGTCAGGCGTGTGGTTGTGCTCTCATCGAAAGAAGCCCAAAGGCGCCGGTCGTCATGGCAGTGGTGGAAGTAGTGGAAGCAGCCGCAGAAAGCGCAACTCAACCCGTTCCATCAAGAAAGGTTCCCTCAAACGAAGCAAGAGTCAGCTGAAGCGCAACACTGCACTCAATGCATCATTGAAGCGTCACAGCAACTCGAAGGGATCCAACAGTACTGCTCATCGTCCTAAGCTCAAGCTCAAAAAATGAACGCACAAGTTGCTTCGTTTGTCATCCAAATGTTTGCATAATTTTCACTGTGTACATTAAACATTTATTTTGCCTAAATTGGAGACTGCAATTTTCTGTTGAAATTTTACGAGTTGAAGTCTTCATTCAACACAGACAATTCGAGTAAAAGAAGACTGTAACCAAAATTGAAGACTAATTTGCAATTTTAGTTGCATTTGCAATCAAGGCCAAGTAATGTTCGCCATTGTAAAGCCAAACATTTGTGCAATTCAAATTAGAACACAATTTTGTGGCGTGACGAACTGGGATGTTACAGAAGGTTTTGTTCGGCCACGCACAGAAAATAAGCGAGGTTCATCAATTTGCTTGAAAAGGACTATTTTACTGAGATTCGGTGAATGAGATCAAAATGTTACAAAATGGTGACGAAATACACAGGATAAAAGGGAGAAAGGTATATAAAAAGGATGGCGTACGCCGGCTTGAGTCGGGCGTTACCGAGATGATGCTGAGGGATCCGTATGGACGGAAGTGTCGCGACCAGACGATAATGGGGACGTCGTGGCAGCGGAAAGTGAAGGGACGGAAGTCCTGAAAACGAGGGAAACGTGTGAGTAGGCAGTTAGGATGAGCACGCGTGGTCGTGCTGGCATACCGTGATCTGTACTGAAGAAATGGCGGTTAGGCAAAGGCCTTTTATAGGCGAAAGAAGCGGGAAAGGACGACGCTCCGACGTTGCTGTGTGGAGGGAGCGTACGTGTGGTGATCGTTGCTTGCTAATGCGGGTTCGTCCTGAGATGACGTACGGGCGGCGGTGGTGTGTGGCGGCGTCTGCCGAAAGGGCCCGTTCATAGATGACGAACCTTCTTTAGTGGTCCTCTCGTTGGACCACATCCTCCCCGGCCACGGAGCGTTCGATGGGGATTAACTTCTGAATGGCGCGGGTGCGGATTTCTCCGGTGATAAGCTTGACTTTCGCGGTGCGGAAATAGCCATCCGGGCTGACTTTGACGCTCATGACGGTGCCCAATTGCCAGTGGTAGCGAGGCACATTGTCGTCTTTAATGATGACCAATTCGTTGATCTGGGGCGGTTCCGTGAGCTTCCACTGATAACTTCGCAGTGAGGGCAGGTAGTCATTGGTCCAGATTGACCAAAGCGAGTCCAAATCCCGCTGGAGACGAGCGTACTCGATGATGACGCTATCCTTTGAGGCTACGGGATACTGGAAGGTGGGAAAGTTGGTGAAGGGGCGAGCGAAGATTAAGTGAGCAGGCGTCAGCACGGTTCCATCGGCTTGCAGAAGCGGGCGAGAATTCATGAAATGTTGGGCATCGCGTAGGACTGTTTCGACTCGTTCGAAGGTGGTGGCCGTTGCCAGACGGGCTCGATTGATGGTGCGTTTGACGATTCCAATGAGACGCTCCCAAACGCCACCTTGCCATGGAGCTTCAGGCACATTGAAGCGCCATTCAATGCGAGTGCCGTATTCGTACTTGAGTTTGATCATAGCTTCGCGGTAGCGTTCGTAGATGATGGTCAGTGTCTTGTTAAGTTTCTTGAAGCCAAGTTCGTTATCACTCCAGACGACTTTTGGGGCTCCGTAGAGATCTGCGAATCGTCGGAAAGCGCGCATGATGGCTGCCGTTTCGCGGCAGTCGATTACTTCCAGATGTACCGCGCGAGACTTGAGACAGACGAAGATGAGGATATAAAACTTGGTTCGTCCGCCGAGATCATTGTGGATCGGACCGGCGATGTCAACTCCAATGTCTTCGAAGGCGAATCCGCGGACTACTCGCTCGAGGGGCAGTGGCGCCATCGGAACGGAGAAAGGTTTGCCGGTTCGGTAGCGACGGCAGGTGATACACTTCTGGACCACATCACTCACGATGCGTGAGGCATTAGGCAGATAGATGTGTTGCTTGATGAAGTACAACGTCGTCTTGGCCCCGCCGTGGTTCGCTTGACTGACGTGCACGTAGTGTATGTAGTTGCGAGTTGCTTCAGAGTCGATCAGGATCAGAGGAGATTTAACTTCGTATGGCAGATCCGAGTGATCCAGACGTTTCTTCAGACGCAGCAGGCCATACTTGTTGATCTTGAGGGGTAACCCTTTGAGGGGTGATGTAGATGGTAATGGGCGTTCTGCTCGAATAGCGGCTAACTCCTCGCGAAGGGTGACGGTCTGAATCCAGCGCCACAGGAGAATGTCCACCAGGAGAGAAAATGTCATCAACCGGCCGTGGATCACCGTGTAACGATTGGCCAGGTCAACGTAGTCGTTCATGTGAGACATCATCCGGTAGAAGAACCATCGCAAGGTGTTGTGGGACATGGCAGTGACCACATAGTCCATCAACTCGTTCCCTTCGATGGTAAACAGCGTGTAAACTTGATGGACTCGAGCATCGATGAGCTTCTGAGTCTGACGTTCTGAGTCGAGGATGATGTCGAGAGAAGGGCCTTCGAACCAGAGTTTGTGAAAGCGGAGAATGCGTAAGGAACACCCTCGGGAAATGACATCAGCAGGATTGAATTCTGTCGGGATGTAGAACCAGTCCTCAGGCGAAGATAGCTCGAGTAGGCGCGTAATGCGAGTGGCAACGAAGGCATCGTGCTTGCTGGGGTCTGAACGAATGCGATGCCAAGTGACTTGACTGTCGGTGAAATAGCGAATTCGTGAAGGAGAGTCGGGAGCGCTTCGACGAACAATCTCGAACGTTTCGGCCAGAAGAACGGAGGCAACCAGCTCGAGTTGGGGAATGGTCTTCTTCTTGGGCGCAATGTGTCCACGGGAAAGCAACAGTTGGGTTCGCTGAGTGACGCAGTCAAATACGTAAATGGTGACTCCGTAACCGTAAGCACTGGCATCGCCAAACAGCCAGTACTCGAATTCGTCGGAGGGTTTAGCGATGCGAGGAACTTGAATGTCCTGGAGATATTTCAGATCGCCCAGGAGCGCGTTCGCCTCCACCGCTGCCGAAGGCGAGACTTCTTCGTCCCAGTCCTGCGACGTCGAGATCATCTCTCGGAAGAACATCTTGACCCTCTGATGATATGGGCCGATGAGTCCGAGCGGGTCGAAGTTCTTGGCGAAGTCGGAGGCCAACGACCGACGAGTGATCTGACCGGACGAGAGAGTGGGAATGTCGAACACGATGCGATCTTCATCTAAGTCCCATTGGACACCGAGACAGGACGCACGGCCTGCTTGAGGTTCGAGGCCGAGGGTCTCAGCAATGTGCGGCAATGTGACCCACTTGTGGAGCGAGAAGGAGGCTTGAGCCATGACTTCGGTTACGCGTTTAATAATGAACTTCAGATTGTCCAGTGACTTGGCCAGCAGGAAACTGTCGTCCATATAAGTGTCTCGAATGACTTGAATAACATCGGGTCCTTTGGTTTGGAAGAGATGCTTGAGGACGCAGTACAGCATGAAGGGTGAGGCGGAGGCGCCGAAGAGGAGGGATTTCATTTCGAACATCTTTAGACGGTTGTCTTGAAACCAAAGGAAGCGAAGGTAGATGCAGTCTTCGGGCCGAACCCGAATTTGCAGGAAAGCTTTGCGGATGTCGGCTAACACCGCGAAGGGATGGAGCCGCCAACGGATGAGTATCTCGACCAGCTGGACCTGGTCCCAAACGCCCTTGAAGATACACTGATTGAGCGAGGCTTCGCCTTTCATGGCAGCGGAGGCGTTGAAGACGGGACGTGTAGGCGTGGTAGTAGACGATGCCTTGAAGACGGGAAAGTGTGGGATGGTATACCCTTCGGACCGGTCGTAAGCATCGAGGATGCGAGCATATCCGTTGGTGACCAACTCTTGTAGAATCGAATCGTATTCTTGGAAGCGTTCTTCACGGATCAACCGATTGCGGAGCGCTAGGCACTGGGCTAGGGCACTAGCGTAGTTCGGGGCAGGTCGTTTGTCGTTGTACCAGGGGAGGGCCACCAGGTAACGTTGAGTGACTTCGTCGTATATCAGCTGTCCTTCAAAGCGCTTGATCCAATCGGTCTTGGAACCACCAGCGGAGCCTTCGGTCCAAGGATCGTGCAGGAGCTTTGTAAGGTCTTGACAAATGCAGGCGCGTTCGGAGAAGTTGACATGTTTAATCGCTGCCTGTTCAGACTCGGGTCCGGTGCTGATGTAAGCGCAGTTGACGAACATGCTGCGGGTTCGTCGTCCACCCACGGCACCTTGAAGGGTCCATCCAAAACGGGAGTTCACGAATGCCATTCCTTTCTGGAACTTGTAACTACGTTGAAGTGGGAGAAGGAAATGATCGTTGTAGAGATCTTGGCCAATGAGGATGTCAATAGGGTAGTAGTCGCCTATGACCGAATAGTCCGTGAGGTAGATTCGGTGGCGATTTGCTTGAGCCAGGAAATCGGCGCTGGCTGCTGGCAGGTGACCGACCAGAATACCAGACATGACGTAGACGTTGATAGTAGAGGTAATGTTCGGGTCGACCAGCGATTGAATGATCAAAGTCGCTTCCCATTCGATTCGAAGGCGAGCCGTTCCACCAAAGGCACCCACCGTGAAGGGCTGGACGGGCTTCTTCGCGATACCCAATTGGGCCGCAACGGCCTCGGATATGAAGGATGATGTGGAGGCTTCGTCCAGGAGGGCTCGAGCGACTTGTGACAGAGATGTGTCCGGGTTCTTCGCGTTGAGCTTCAGAGTGGGAAGGTAGACGGCATTTGAGTCCGTGGCGGCGAACGTGACTTCCTCGGGCTCTTCGACCGCTGCGGCCACCTGCTCGACGATGGAAACGACGTTTACGAACGGCTGAGGTTGGCCATGCGCTGAAGGGTTGAAGCGTGGCGCCTGCGGTTGATTGTTAGGGGCACCAGACGCACCACCACCTAAGTGAGCCGCGTTGTTGTTGCGAGCGCCCCCAAATGGCGGTGGAGGAGGCGGCTGCGTCGGCGGCTGTTGCTGCTGTGTGCGTGCGGCGTGGTTGGCTAACTGGGGACAAGTGCAGATCTGAGTGTGCACAGGCGCGCGACAACGCTTGCACCCGGTTCCGTTGCAGCGATGGCCTTCGGCTAGTTGAAGACAGACGATGCATCGATGATTTCGTTCGATGGCAACTCGGCGTTGCACAGGAGTGAGCGGGCACGACAAACGCATGTGGTCTTGTCCACAGAAATAACAGGGCTCGCGGCGACCGTTATACACGGGGCTGGGTTGTTGAACGGTAGCAGCAGTGATCGCGAGCTGACCGGGCTTGCGTGTTGGGGCTTTGAAGCTCTTCACAGACGGGATAACTTTAGCGGTCTGTTGGACGAAGACTTTGTCTTGCTCGGCTTTAAGCAGGCCTTTGATGTGCTTCGATACCGCCGAGAGTAAATCGTCCAGCGTGTTGCAGTTCTTAGAGAAGTTGTACTCCTTCCAGAGGGGACCCAGTTTGCTCTTCAACAACGCGTGGGATTGACTGAGCCAGGCCTGGTCCGCCGGACTGATACTGTGTTGTGCACACCGAATGGTAGACTCTAGCTTTTTCCACTGTTCGACTCCAGACTTGTCCGTCATAGTCGGCACTTTCTGAATGTCTTCCAGCAGGTCGCTCCAAAGGACCATCGGCGAAATGTACTGCTCTGAGATGGTCTTGATAGCCTCGTCGCACGTCTTGTGGGCACGAATGAGAGATTCTTCCTGGGGAACCAATTTGGCCAGAATCTCCAATTTCAAGACCTCAGAACCCTCTGGTTTGTCGAGGATGACTTCTCTGAAGACGGTCACAAATGTTGACCATCGAGACGCACGACCGCAGAAGGGATCCATGTCGTGGGCTGCCGGTAGTTTACCTTTGGGGAG
The DNA here is from genome assembly GCA_023373905.1 of Rhizoglyphus robini. Lineage (NCBI taxonomy): Eukaryota > Metazoa > Arthropoda > Arachnida > Sarcoptiformes > Acaridae > Rhizoglyphus > Rhizoglyphus robini. Next base: position 8,293 of record JAKIJQ010000271.1, on the reverse strand, counting down.
TGGGGGAACGGCTTGTGGTTGTTGCTGTTGCGCGAACGCCGCGTTGTTAGCAGCACGCGCTCGGTCCTCGCAGGCTTGATCGATAATTTCGCCCAAAAGAGACCAATATTCCAACAACTTTTCGTAGTCATCTACTTCGATGTCTGGATAGACGACAACGCGGTCTATGTCGAGACTGGCTTTCTCCGCTCTTTGAAAGAAATGTGTTGAGCGCTTTTCCACGGGGGTCTCCAGGAGAATCCTTGACTTGCGGAGGGCTAAATGTACCAGATGGTAGTCAGTGCTGTTATTCGACCGATTAGATGAATTGGAGATAATCTCGTTATTGGTGCGGTCTTCCGGACGGGGGAAATTTCGCCGAGTCTCGTCATCTTGACCGTCTAACAGAACGCCAACTTGTGCGCGTACGGCCCCGACGCCGGCCTGTTCTCCGTTGGTCGCCATGTGGCGGTTGCGAGCACGCCGCTCACGTTCAGACTTCTGGAGAGCGCTGGTTTCAGGAGAGAAACTCTCGTACTTGGGTCTTGCAGATTTTGATGAACCTGGCAGAAACACCATATGTGGCGCGACGAACTGGGATGTTACAGAAGGTTTTGTTCGGCCACGCACATTAAAAAAGCTAGGTTCATCAATTTGCTTGAAAAGTACTAATTTACTGAGATTCGGTGAATGAGATCAAAATGGTACAAAATGGTGACGAAATACACAAGTTAAAAGGGATAAAAGTATATAAAAAGATGGCGCACGCCGGCGTGAGTCGGGCGTTACCGAGATGATGCTGAGGGATCCGTGTGGACGGAAATGTCGCGACCAGACGATAATAGGGACGTCGAGGCAGCGGAAAGTGATGGGACGGAAGTCCTGAAAACGAGGGAAAGGTGTGAGTAGGCAGTTAGGAGGAGCACGCGTGGTCGTGCTGGCATACCGTGATCTGTACTGAAGAATGACGGTTAGGCAAAGGCCTTTTATATGCGAAAGAAGCGGGAAAGGACGACGCTCCGACGTTGCTGTGTGGAGGGAGCGTACGTGTGGTGATCGTTGCTTGCTAATGCGGGTTCGTCCTGAGATGACGTACGGGTGGCGGTGGTGTGTTGCGGCGTCTGCCAAAAGGGCCCGTTCATAGATGACGACCCTCTTTAGTGGTCCTCTCGTTGGACCACAATTTTACCAATCTAACTTGTCATTAAAATCTATCGAAATGACTGATCCAAATAAAAATTCGAATTACTTTTTTTCGAAATAGATTGTTTCCCTATTCAAATGACTGATTTGTGAAAATGTCCGTCATTATTTGATCACTTTTTGCTTTCTGATCAAAATGACTTTCTTGTGTCAAATTCTATTAGGTTCACTTGTCCTGGCCGTGACTCTCCAACTGTCTCCTGCAATGGTAAGTTGTTTCACCCTTATGGGTATCACCCTAACCCTAACCTTCCTTCTTCTTCTTCTTTAGGACATTTGCAAGGAAAAGGACAAGGATGGTTTTAAGCTAAAGCTTCTGGGCACAGCCCTCTTCAAGGACTATCTACTCCTGATCACTCGTGACGACAATCACCAGGACTACACCGTGTACAAGATTCCGCTCAGCAACTTTGACAACTCGTACGGTCAAATGTTGCTCGACATCCCTGGTACGCCCATTGAGGACTACTGGCCTGCATTCAAGAATGACACCAACTGGAAAGAAATTCGTGGCAATGTGCTTTCCATTTGGCTGATCGACAAGGTCAAGCCTTTCATGTACTTTATGGTGCCTGAAGGACAGGTAGGATGATGTTGGTATTTTTATGGCTTGTAACTTATCCCATTTGAATCTGCATTAGCAAGGAAATGGACTGAACGTAGAGACTGGTGAATGGATTGGTGGACTAGGCTGGGGCATTCATCACCACATTGCAACCCAACTCGTTTCGAACGCGGACGTAAGTCACACGTACTCGAACAAGTGCGTCGACGATCTGCATCGTGTCTATTTGCTGTACAGGTGGAATGTGTCTCTCAATGAGAAAGGACAATATTCCAGCACTGGCTACCGTGAGGTCAGTCACCTGTACTACACCGAAAACAAGAAGACCAAACAGGTGGAGAACATTACATTCATGTACAACTACCAACAAGGAAGTTCTATTGTCACACCCGAGACGGACCCTTACCTGGCCATGCCCGGTTACGAGGAGTACCATTTGGTGAATCTCACTGATTGGAATGTGGGCCCCGACTTTGTGCCGCCTGGCTTCATCTTCAAGGGACAGTTTCATATGTTCTGCCTTGAGAAGGTGTTCATCTTTGCCGATCGGCTCACTTTTGAAGATCCGGGACTGAAGTTGGGCCAAATTTGGTACACCACCCCAGTGAAAGCCGTGTCCTACAAGGACTACTTCAAGTGTCAGAAAGCAAGAGTGGAGCAGATGACCTATCCACCTGAGGCTCCCCCAGTGACCCTCGGCTCATCAGGTGGCAGTCTCGTATGGCTTTGGATTCTGATACTAATTCTTGTGGGACTACTTCTCCTCTGTTTGCTCCTGTGGATGTGTTGTCGTAAAAAGAAATCCAAAGACCATCGTCGTGCTAGAAGTGGTGGTGGAAGTCACAAGAAGCGGTCGAGTCATTCGCGTAAAAGCAGTCGAGGTGCTTCGTCATTGAAGCGCAAAACTTCAATCAAACGACCCAGTTCAGTCAAGCGCAATTCGACCAAGCGTCAGACCATCTCCAAATTGTCACATGGAACTCGACGTTCCGGACTCAAAGCAAAGTAATGGGCGTGCCATAGTAAGGCAACACTCACCCAAATTAGCATTGTCTTAACTTGTTAAATTGTCATTAAACTTTATAATTTTATTCAATTTGAGTTTGATTGATCAAATTGTAGATTTTGAATTGAATTTTTCGAAATCGACTTTACTTTATACAAATCATTGCAAAGACTTGTCGTAATTTTATATTTTTGCTTTTGTGATCGAAATGACTTTCTTGTCATGCTTTTTGACTGCACAGAAAATGAATATATTTCAGTTTTGGCAACAAGAGACAATCAGAAGGCAGTCGGTGAAAATTGGACTATTGAAAATTGTCGACAAAATTAAACGAAAACATTACATGATAATTGACTCTGCAGGATTTGTTTGGTTGATTTTCATTATGTGAACTGTTGGATTCAGTTTGGAAGTATTTTAGTTATATGTGTTGATATCGAAAGTTTGATTTATGAATTCGAATTTGCAACTTTTCGTTATACAAATGATTTGTTCAAATGTTGGTCATTATTTGATCTTTATTTTGCTTTCTACTTAAAATGACTTTCTTTAGCCAAGTTTTATTCGGTTCACTTGTCGTGGCCTTTACTCTCGGACTTTCTTCTGCAATGGTAAGTGATCACCGAATTAGGTCTCACCCTAACTAACCCTTCTTATTTCTTTGTAGGACATTTGCAAGGAAAAGGACAAGCCGGGCTTTCAGTTGAAGCTACTGGGCACTGCTCTCTTCCAGAAGTATCTACTGTTGATCACTCGAGACGACAATCACCGTGACTACACCGTGTACAAAATCGGGTTTAACGATTTCGGCAACTCGTACGGTCAAATGTACATTGGTCTGCCGGGTGTGCCCATCGAGCAGTACTGGCCCACCTTCAAGGACGACCCCATCTGGCATGCGATCCGTGGAAATGTGATTAGCATTTGGCTGATCGACAAGGTCAATCCCTTCCTGTACTTCTTTGTTCCTACTGGACAGGTATGTTGTGTTGTATGTTTCTGGTTCGAGAAATCTAATCGTATTGTGTTGATTTGATACTAGAATGGTAGTTCGCTTGATGTGAACAGCGGTAAATTTGGTCAACCAATTGGCTGGGCCATTCATCACAACATTCCAACTCAGATCATCTCGGACGCGGACACGAGTCACACCTACTCGAGCAAGAGCAACGACGGAGTCGGTGGGGTGTACATGTTGTACGTGTGGCAAGTTCGTCTCTCCGAAACGGGCGAATTTTCGGATACAAAGTACCACGATGCAAGCCATCTGTACTATGCACGGAACAAGAAAACAAAACAGGTGGAGAACATTACCTTCATGTACGACTATAACAAGCCACTCCAGATTGTCACACCAGAGAATGATCCCTACCGCAAGATGAAAGGCTACGAAGACTATGAATTGGTCAAATTCGACGATTGGAATCTGAGCCCGGACTACATCCCACCAGGCTTCATCTTTAAGCAACAGTTCCACATGTTTGCCCTGGACAAAGTGTTCATTTTTGCGGATCTTCTCACCTTTGAGGATCCTAAGCTGCAGGAGGGTCAAATCTGGTACACCACTCCAGTTAAAGTTGTGCCCTACAAGGACTTCTTTACATGCGATATTAGCAAACTGGTCAAGGTGAGCTATCCACGAGTTGGGCCACTGGACACTGACAATGCTACTGACAATGCTAAACCAGATAGCAGAGTAGTTGGAGTAGAAAGTAATCTCACCTGGCTTTGGATCCTTCTTGTCATTCTTCTGGGGTTGCTACTCATCATTGTGCCCTTGTGGATGTACTGCCGCCGAAAGTCAAAGTCCAAGAACCATCACGTTGCAAGTCACAAGAAGAGTCATTCGACTCATTGGCACAAATCCAAAAGCAAATCCAAATCCGCACCTTTAAAGCTCTCCTCTTCACGCAAACGAGTCAACTCACTCAAGAACAAATCCAATCGAAAGCACAAATCTTCGTGCAAACACAAGAAGAGCAGCACCAAGAAGTCACGTGGCACTCGAAGTTCTGCACACAAGGCCAAGTAATGTGTCCAATATTGCTAACCAAATTATTTCATTTTACAATTCACAAATTGACATTAAAACATTTATTTTTTCCAATTATTCGATTTTGACCTTTTTCATTATGCCTTTGACGCACTTTTTTGGTTCAAGTACAATGAGATAATAATTTTTTGTTGATTTTAAATGTTAATGCTAAATTCAATCATGATTGCCTCGTATAGATCAGCGAACGTGCGTAGATAAATTTTATTTATGCTCGATTTATGCTCAAAAGATCACAAACATTGTTAATTGTAATTACTTTTGAATATCGTCAACAGTACACATGCAACTCTGTATCTCTATTGGAAAGGAGAAATTTGTATATAAAAAGCAGATTTTTAAATTAGAAATCTTTAATTCACAATACGAAGTGATCTCTTATTGACTCTAAAACCAGAAAACAAACTACAGTGAAGATGAAAAGTAAGTTCAATATGGACTTTTATTTATGTTTATTAAATACAACTCTTCATTTGTCCGATTAGTTTTTGGTGTCCTTCTGATTGTCACCCTTTTGGTGTCATGTGCCATGGCCAATGTCGTGAAAGCAGTGCCCGACAGTGCTGTTCAACCAACAGCCCAACCTCGTGGATGGTTTGGTTGGTTCGACAAGGCGACCACTACACAGAAACCGGGATTTTTCGGTAATCTGTTCGGTAAGAAGAAAGCCTAATGCGGCAAGAATGGTAGCAGAATTTAATAACATCTATGAATTAGATCATTTAATAACTGGCAGAAAATCAATAAAATTTTTATTATTTGATGTACTTGGATCTATTTTTAAAAATTCTTAATAAAATATTTCACGACTGTGCTCGAAAAAAATGTGGGCCAGTGCTGGAAGGGCAAATGACTCGATTTTCTTTTAAACAAGTCACGACTGTGCTCCAGCACAAATATTATGGATGTGTGCCAGTGCTGGAAGGGCAAATGACTCGATTTTCTTTTAAACAAGTCACGACTGTGCTCCAGAACAAATATTATGGATGTGTGCCAGTGCTGGATCGGCAAATGACTCGATTTTCTTTCAAAAATGTCACGACTGTGCTCCAGCACAAATATTATGGATGTGTGCCAGTGCTGGAAGGGCAAATGACTCGATTTTCTTTCAAAAATGTCACGACTGTGCTCCAGAACAAATATTATGGATGTGTGCCAGTACTGGATTAGCAAATGACTCGATTTTCTTTCAAAAATGTCACGACTGTGCTCCAGAACAAATATTATGGATGTGTGCCAGTACTGGATTAGCAAATGACTCGATTTTCTTTCAAAAATGTCACGACTGTGCTCCAGAACAAATATTATGGATGTGTGCCAGTACTGGATTAGCAAATGACTCGATTTTCTTTCAAAAATGTCACGACTGTGCTCCAGAACAAATATTATGGATGTGTGCCAGTACTGGATTGGCAATTGACTCGATTTTCTTTCAAAAATGTCACGACTGTGCTCCAGAACAAATATTATGGATGTGTGCCAGTGCTGGATGGGCAAATGACTCGATTTTCTTTCAAAAATGTCACGACTGTGCTCCAGAACAAATATTATGGATGTGTGCCAGTGCTGGATGGGCAAATGACTCGATTTTCTTTCAAAAATGTCACGACTGTGCTCCAGAACAAATATTATGGATGTGTGCCAGTACTGGATTAGCAAATGACTCGATTTTCTTTCAAAAATGTCACGACTGTGCTCCAGAACAAATATAATGGATGTGTGCCAGTACTGGATTAGCAAATGACTCGATTTTCTTTCAAAAAATGTCACGACTGTGCTCCAGAACAAATATTATGGATGTGTGCCAGTACTGGATTAGCAAATGACTCGATTTTCTTTCAAAAAATGTCACGACTGTGCTCCAGAACAAATATTATGGATGTGTGCCAGTACTGGATTAGCAAATGACTCGATTTTCTTTCAAAAATGTCACGACTGTGCTCCAGAACAAATATTATGGATGTGTGCCAGTACTGGATTAGCAAATGACTCGATTTTCTTTCAAAAATGTCACGACTGTGCTCCAGAACAAATATTATGGATGTGTGCCAGTGCTGGATCGGCAAATGACTCGATTTTCTTTCAAAAATGTCACGACTGTGCTCCAGAACAAATATTATGGATGTGTGCCAGTGCTGGATCGGCAAATGACTCGAGTTTCTTTCAAAAATGTCACGACTGTGCTCAAAGACAAATATTGTTCACGGATTATCCATAACCAGAACTTATCCTTTGATTTGTTAAAAAATGCTTAATTCTGCAAATCAGTGATTATGGAAATATGATAATTATCTGATATTTTATTATCAAAATTTAATGGTATTGAATGTGATAAACTAAACTAGATTTGAGTTTGACTCATCGAAAACTTTACAAGTCAGATTAGAGTGTTGCTCATGCATTCACTCATTTCATTACAGGTCAAACTGACTTTACTGTTGAAATGGTTGAACTTCACTTTAGTTGTTGTCATTTACATTTATGTTTCACTCACAAATTGTCATTTCGTTCTCGTCACTTGTTTTGCTGTAGTCACTATTGCGCTTGTTGCTCTTTTCAAAGATTTCTCATTGGACATTTGGCATTGGCTGTTTTCTCTACTCAGCCCACACACTCGACTTTCTCTACCATTGCATCACCTTTGAAGATCACATTTCCTGAACATTTCACAATTCTTTCAGTGATGGATCGCACTACTCAAATTGGTGTGTTCACGATAATTTTGGCGGCGATCGTCCTGAAGTGGTTTCGTTTAAGCTTTTTTCCCGACACTCTGAACTATCCAAAAGAAAATGACCACAGCCCTATATTTTCTCTCCAAACTTTGTACACTCTGATCGTTATAGTTTTAATTCAAGTCTTTCTCTACTTTCTCGGTCATAATGGCGATCGTGTGGTGGAGTGGTGTCGAGCTTTCTACGGGACTGTTACTCGATGGTTCCATTGATTGACCTAATGTGGATGTGGTCGCATTCTCGATTGTCTCTACCTCAAGTTGAGATCATCACCTCAAGTTTAGATTTCCCGGTTAATTATGTTTATGAATCTTTAATGTATTTTTTGTTGTTGTACTTTTCAATTACCATGGTATATTGTAAAATTATTTATCATATTATTTAGTATTATTTGTATACACAATTTTTATATAATGCATCCTCGTGAAATGTTTTAATTTATCGAATATAAGTAGATTTTTTAAACAAAGAATTCAAATCAATCAAATTTCGCCAAATCATTACACTCAATTCGAAGTGATTCATTTCGTGCTTACATTTGTTGGATAGATTTTTTAAGTTAGCCTCAAGCAAAAAAATTCGGATTGTCAATATACACAATTACCTTTAATTTAAGCTAAAATAGGCAAAATCGGTAAATAAGTTCTGGAGAAAAAGGAATACTACGAAAACAACTTTTTCCATTAATATTACAAGGGACCATTCACATATGTTTGAAGTTTTGGGCTTACCTTATCAATTGGGATTTTGGC